>PNEQ01054745.1:0-24145 GCA_003012365.1 Medauroidea extradentata
GTTGTTATATGTAATGTGATAAAAACCTTGTGTAGTCTTGTATGTGACATTTTTATGAATGTTTGATTTTGTTAGTGACAGCTATGAAGATGATGCAATCTAAGACAGGATACAAATAAAGCATCGCGACAGTTTAGATACTAGTGGCATTGGAAAAGATGCAATATATTGTGCAATGTGTTCTATTTTCTGGGTGAGCATGAAAAAAAAAATTTATGTATTATTTTAATTTAATGTTACTGTACTTCGCAAAATTTAAATACATAAGTTTTTTAATATTAAAATAATATTTTATATTCACTTCATGTTACGACAAAACTATGTTCACGGACTAACGACTTAAGACATGTCAGTCAAAAGTATAACTTATTACATTTTAGATGAGCTTTAAAGCTTAGCTCGTGATTTTTTTCCCTAAGGCATACTTGAATCTATTAAAATTAATGTATAGTTACAGAATATATAACATTGATTTTGTTTGACAAGACTCCGAAACTTACAACCTTAAATATCTCAAAACGCCATTTTCTGACTTAAGTCGTTAGTCCACCCATGTCCTCAATTGTGGAAATGAGTCTGAGGTTATCATTGGGTAGAGGGGCACAAGGATGAAGGAGACTAAGGACATAATGAAAGTCAGTTCCCCCAGGATGTGAACTTAAAAGGGAGTCAAGTTCCTTGAAAAGAGAATCATTCATGGATATATTTGGAAAAGTAGAAAACTGTAGAGAGGTTAGGCTGGTGACTAATTTAGGAACATTAACAACAAGTAAAGAAAGGTTATAGTGAATAGCAGAATAAACTGCTTCGAAGGTTTTGAAGAACGGAGAAATGATATCGCAGTGTGAAGCATGGTTGATTTATCCAGTCCCTGATAAGGAAAGTGTGAAGGGAGAATAGGATCCTATTGTAGACCTACACAAAAAAGTAACATCAATAGAGGAAATGGTTGCAAAGATCCAATGTGCAGAGGTTTTACGTAAGAAGAGAAGGTTAAGGTTCATCACAGACTTATCACAAAATTTAAAATATGGTTTTCCGGAGAAAAGATTAAATTCACAATTATTAATATTTGTGTCAAAAAAAAAAGGAAAGGAAGCAGGACACAAGGTGATGCCATGAGTTTTGCAATCAGACAATGAATCATGATCAACGGTAGCTAAATGTTTTCGATCCAAACTTACAATAAAAATTCTGTGACAGTGAAATTTACGTACCTGTTCAAGTTGGGAGCCAGAAAGGGGAATGGAAAGGTGTGAAATTTCTCAAACAAACTACCCTTATTGGCTAAGGGAATGTTAATAGCAATGTTAAGAGAATAATTGTAAACAATCGCCTGAACAGTTGAGAGTCCATAATACATATATAAATTTTCTGGCATCGCAGATGCTGCCATGTGTAAACCTAAAGTGACAAGTTGTTGAATATTTTTAAGAATATTAAAAAATGATGCAGCATTTAGCAAAGTAGTACTTAATTTTCTATGTACACTAGTTTCTATGATGTGTCGCAGATCAAAACTTTCTAATCTAGCATTTGAAAGAGCCTCAATAATATGCAATAGCAAAGTATTCAAATCAATCCTAAAACTCAATGTTACAATTTTTTCTACAGTTTCATGTATCAAATCAGTTATGTTAGAATACCAAGAATTATAATGATCCAAATATAACTGACTTAATTTTCTGATGTACAAAGTGTTGTTGATTACTCTGTCTTCTAGATTTTTTATCAAAATAATTGGGTTTGCTACACTAGCAGAAATGTCATCTTCAAAATGTTCAACTGAATTTAAACTATGTTCCAAAACTCATAAATCTTCACTATCCAAAGTACCAAAAACAGTTTTCAAAATTTTGCCTCCGAAATCAATTAATGCATGTTCTGATCGTGTTGGTAACAGAGAGGTCAAAGTTTCAGTTTCAGATTTGAATTCAATAAAGCTAGCTTTCAATTGGCGTACTCTAAAATTAAATTTTATATCAAAGGAGGTGTTTATAGAGAAATGTCTTCCCTCATTCTCATGCACCGATACCACAGTATTTAACAAAGTCTCAAGTCCATAACACTCTTCTTTCAGAGCAAGCAAATCAAAATTGAGAACTACAGAGTAAAAATTGTCGGAAAACAAGAGGTAATCTTCTCTCTCGAAAACGATGCCAGAGTCCTGAGGAATAATGGTGACCGTCGATGAAACAACACAGCTCACAATCAGGAGCACGAAGAATAATAACATGGTGACCATGTCTATCACAACAGGGCAGGAGAACAACACTAAAATAAACTACACAATACCCTACATAGTAGATTTAAAGAATGATAAATATCTCAACGACATCAATGTCGAAAGACCCATAAGCATCCCAAAATGTTGAAGGACAAAGAACTAAAATACTACCTTAACCCAAATCATCAAGAAAGGCAAAGAACACATCTCCCAGAAATTAGTTAACCACAAGAAGGTTTCCCAAAAAATATTTACAACTCGAAAAAAGAAGACGTAAACATGTTATGCACTATCCGCCTAAATGTAATATGAAGGGAGTTATGAGCCCCCAAATATCCAATTTGAAAACCATACTTTCCCAAAATATCGGAAACTAATTGACAAAACAATACAATATTTTCAGCATTGCTTAACGCTATTGGGATCTTCCAACCAACAGCAAAGTCTGGTTGATACCTTCCTCCCTTATGAAAATAGCAGGGGTTGGCTACCCTCTAATTATATACAATTTTGTCAACGTCAGGATATGTGAACAATTTAATATGGTGTATTGTGTAATAAGACCTGTGTGACGAAAAATGTCCTCTTGTTGCAACTGTCTAGGACCTATCGTTTTCATGTAAAACACACACAAAGATTCGGTTGCTGCTACAGAGGGCCAGGAAGGAACTGTTGGAAACAGAGGTACTGTATTGTTTGAGACGTACGACATAAGAGTGTGAACATGAGTGGACAATATTGTTCACATATCATTTTGCAGAGTAGTTCCTGTAACATTGTTATTATTCCTATAACTTGCATAAACGCCATTTACATACTGCGTCAATTTGTGATTTATTATGTCCGTATTTGTCTGAAAAATGATACACCACTTGACATAAACAAACAATATCTTCAGCATTGCTCATGGGGTCTTCAACCCTACTGCAATAGCTGGTTGATATCTACCAGCCTTACCACAATATGTAGTAGGGATGGCTACCCACTAATGGCTTAAAACATTTTACCATCGGGATATCTTGAACATTTGGAGATGATTTATTAAGAAATTAGGCAATTCATAAGACATACTACTACAACATTATCGTACAAGACCTCGTTTATTACTTGGCTGCGTTGCTGATGGGATAGGCCTTGCAAAGGACAAGGTTGCCTACTTTAAACGGGTTGTCAACCCGGTGTTTGTCATAATTGGCTCTGCTTTTGACATGAGCTCATTTTAAAATCCTAATGGCTGCTGCCCAAAATTGTTGGATGTCCCTAGGATCATCTGGCAACAAATCACTTAAACTCCATAAGTTTGACAAAGGAATATTTAGAGCATAAGTAAAAACAAGTTTGAAAGGACTAGTTTTATGTGATTCATGATTGGCATAATTGAAAGCCATTTGAAGCCAAGAAAGATTACTGTCCCAAATAATTTGATCCATCACATGAAAAGCAATGAGAGCATTTGACGCCAGAACACGTCGTGTTACGATAAATAAATGACTTGAAGACACTGCTGAACTCAACTGCTTTATTCTGTTCAACACAATACCAGTCTTAACACTAGCTACATTCTCCACCCACTGCCGCTCGTCACCCCGTCCCCTGTCCTTCCGGCGTGTCCGTCTGTCCCCCTCCTTCTGCCGTGTCCTTGGAACCTCCTCAGGGGTGGACAACCTAGAGACTCCTGGAGATACGGCACACTTGCTGCCAGTTGGCAACACACAGCAGTTCAAACACAACCCAAACATGCCACCCACCTTGAAAGGATGACCTTTCAACAGTTGGAAAGTATGCAGAGCAAGTCAGTTCAACGTTTGTTGAAGATTCTTTAGAAATCTAATCGACATTGGTGGTAACGATCATGTTGTAGTTTAATTGGAGAGGTTATCCCGAGCTAGGGGGGGGGGCAAAGTGGGGTGACTGCTCTCTTGAGCACACCAGTTGCTGTCTTGACGGACACAACACGAACACGTCCATCTTCACCAGCATGTAAGTCCACAATTCGGCCCATGGTCCACTTCAGTGGGGTAGGTGTATCTTCTTGATTATAACCAACTGCCCTAGCTCGAGCTTCTTAGCCTCCAAGGTCCACTTGGTTCGGCCTTGAAGGGTGGCCTGATACTCCTGTGACCAGTGTGACCAGAAGTGCTGAATGAGCTGTTGTATGTGCTGCCATCTGTATAGACAGTTGCGAGTTACATCCCGCAGATTCGGCTCAATAGGGGCAGTGAGTGCATCATCAGTGAGGAAATGACCGGGAGTGAGAGGACTTAGATCGGTGGGATCATTTGACAAAGGGGTGAGGGGACGAGAGTTCAGGCAGGCTTCTATCTGGGTCAAGTAGGTGTAGAGCTCTTCGAAAGTTAGTAGGGCTGTACCTATCTCTCTTTGCAGGTGATGCTTGAACGACTTCACCGCCGCCTCCCACAGGCCCCCAAATTTTGGTGATCTTGGTGGCACAAAACACCATTGAATGTTTTCTGGATTACGCATGTCTCTCACGGCTCTCTGATGCACCTCAGTACGGTACAGTTCATAAAGTTCTGCAAGTTCATGCTGTGCTCCAACAAAGTTCGTTGTGTTGTCTGAGTAAATATGTCAACACTTCCCACATCTAGAGATGAATCGTTTCAGAGCTGCTAGGAATGCTGCCATTGTGAGGGCAGACACTAGTTCTAGGTGCACCGCCTTCGTGCTAAGGCATACGAAGATGGCAACATAAGTCTTAGCAGCGGAGATTCCACATCAGAGTTTTGGTCGAATTAAGATGGGACCACAGAAATCAACCCCTGTGTGCATAAATAGTCTTGCAGGTTGGTCACACATGAGTTGATGTGCAGATCTTGGACTTGTTTTAAAACATTGTATACATTCATGAACAGTCTTGCGAGCTAGGCTACGCTCACTCAATGGCCAACAGGTTCGTCGCATCACTGCTAACAATAGTTGTGGCCCAGCATGATGATGTCTGCCATGCTCGTCCCTTGCGATGAGCTTCGCCAATCTACTGTTCTTTGATAGAAGTACTGGATGCTTTTGATCGTACTCTACAAGTGCATGCTGAATTCTTCCGCCCACCCTGAGAAGGCCTGACTCATCAAGAAAAGGATGCAAGTTCCTAGTTCTGCTTTTCGCGTTAACCTGTCGCCCTGCCCTAAGATGACTGATTTCCTGAGCGAACTGCACACATTGTTCACACTTAATGGCACTTTCGAAGGCTGCAGTTAACTCTGACACCCTTAGGGGCCCATCTATGCACTCAGGTAAGGCTGCTCTAGTGTTGTTGATGAATCGATGACAGTATGCAAGTACTCGTTTCAGCTTCTGTAGTGATGAGTACCTGTCAGTGAAATCCAAAGTCTGTGAGACTGTGATCATGACATGAGTTCGCCTTTGTTCTGGGGCATCGCATATGGTGATTTTGGTTGGTGTTACCCATGATGATGCTTCTTGGCTCAGCCAGGTTGGACCATACTACCAATCAGTTAGGTCTGCCAATTGGTGTGGAGCTATGTCTTTTGAAATGTGATCTGCATGGTAGTCTGAGGTGCTGACATGTTTCCATTCCATGTTTTGTGTCAGTTCTTGCACCTCTGCCACTCGGTTGGCAACGAAAGTCTTCCAGTTACCAGGTGGGGCCTTCAACCATGTCAGAACCACAGTTGAGTCAGACCAAAGGGTGCATGAATTTTATGTGATGTTGATTACATTTAGTGTTTTGTTGATGAGCTGAGACAGGAGCACTGCAGCACACAATTCCAGACGAGGTAAGGTCAAGTTCTTTAATGGTGCTACTCGAGATTTAAACCACAAGAGGCTTGTAGAAACATGTGCACGACTATCAGTGTGCCAAAGGAACACACAGGCTCCATAAGCTGCCTCTGATGCATTGCAAAATCAGTGAACCGGTAGTTCACTCGTCGGGTTTGCAGTTACTGCTCGAGGAATCTGAATTCTGTTGAGTGTGGTCAGCTCACTTCGGAACTGGCTCCAGGTTAAATGTAGAGCAAATGGTAGTGACTCATCCCATTGCAACTTCAAATGGCATAAAGTTTGCATGAATATCTTGGCCTTCAGGATAGCAGGCCCAATGAGTTCTAATGGATCGAAAACTTAAGATATTTCTGACAGTATTGCCCGTTTTGAGATTTTTGTAGTAGGTGCAGACACCTTGACATTGTAATGGAAATAATCTTGTTCTGCATTCCATAGATTTCCTAATGTCTTGTTTGAGTGTCCTTTCTTTGAGTCAACTTCATGATTGGATGCTCGTTCATCAAGTGATAACTGTTGCAGCGCATATGGGATGTTACAGGTCCACTTTTGTAATGAAAATCCTCCTCGTTGAAGTAGTGATGTCAAGTCCTGCTGTAATGTCATGGCATCGTGTACAGTTTCTGCCCTAGTCAATACATCATCCATGTTAAAATCCCGTCTCAGCACTGATGCTGCCTGTGGGAAGTCATGCTCCTCATCTGATGCTAATTGTTGGAGTGTTCTTACTGCTAGAAATGGTGCGGCAGCCATTCCATATGTAACGGTTTTGAGTCTAAAAACTTGAATATCGTGGTCTGGTTCTTTGCGCCATAGAATTCGCTGCAAGTTAGTCTGCGAAATCTCAACGAGAATTTGTCGAAACATCATGGTGATATCCGCTGTCAATGCAACCTTGAGAGTGCGAAAGCGTATCGGGATAGAGAACAGGTCTTGTTGGATGGTGGGGCCAACCAGCATACAGTCATTGAGTGATATTCCTGCAGATGACTTCGCTGATGCATCGAAAACAACTCGTAACTTTGTAGTGGTGCTGGACTCCTTTGTGTCGGCATGATGTGGTAGACAGAATTGGCTTGCTGTATTGTCTTCTTCAGATGTGGTGATGGGCTCCATGTGATTATGCAATTCATATTTCTGCATGAACTGTGAATATTCAGACTTGAGTGTAGGATTTATTTGTAAATTTTTCTCCAGTTGATGAAGTCGTGTCCGTGCCACCTCCACAGACTTATCTAGATGAACAGTTTCATTCTTCAATGGCAAGTTCACTACATATCATCCTGTGCTGTCTCCCCTTGTGGTTTCTGTGTAGTGCTTCTCGCACAGGGTCTTATCGGGAGTTAGGTATGGCCTATATGAAACAATCTCCAGCCTCCAGAACGTTTGTAGTTGTTTGTGAAGGTCCTCATTAGTGACAAGGTGGCACTTGTAGGTTGTGTGTGCTGTTGTCAACGAAGTCGCCCTCCCGGATGCAACCCATCCGAGTGTGGTATTCTGAAAGGTTGGGATGTTTTCAGCTGGTTTGATCTGTCCAATACACAGCAGACTCATGAAGACCTCAGCCCCTAGCAGCATGTCAACTCTGCCAGGCGAATTGAAAGGGTTCTGCCAATTGTAATGATGGTGATAGTTTCCAATCTGATGTGGTTATCTGTGCAACAGGAAGATCGTTGGTGATCTTGGGCAACACAAGACAGTTGATGTTACAGGAATATGCGTTGAAATGTGAGTTGACAGTGCATGCCACTCTGTGATGAGCTTGCGATTCTGATTGACCTATTCCTGCGATTGATGATGATGTCCTGTGTTTCTTCAGGCCTAACCATTGAACAGCACATTCTGTGATGAAATTTGCCTGTGAACCACAATCGAGCAGTACACATATAAGCTTAATACCACCCCGAGAATCTCGCACATTAACTAGTGCTGTGGACTGTAATATTTGTGAAATTCCTACTACACTGCTGGCCATACAGGACATTGCAGTGTTGGAATCGAATTCATGTTGTAACAAAGACTGTGAGTTGTCCCCTTGCGTCTGCAATGCAGTTAGGTATGTTCCTATTCTGGAGTCTGTACTACCAGGAGTGGCGCTGAGATGTAAAAGAGAATTATGTTTTTCGTTACAATGCTTACAACCACCAGAATGACACTGACTTACTTGATGGCCACTCCTGAGACAGTTGAAACATAGCCCTGACTCTTGTACCGACTTGATGCGGTCAACTATTGACATTTTCTGAAAGGCTTCGCACTGATACAGTGGATGCACCATGTAGCATACCTTACAATTAAAATTTTTGTGATGCGATATATGGTACTGTGCTTGAATACTGTCGTCGACTACTGGGGATGACACTCCTGTTGCTACCTACACTGTGTACAGTTTTCCTGTGAGATTGACTGAGATCGACTGTCTCTAATACTTGGCAACGCTGCTGTAAAAATTGTGTAAGTTCAGATAATGTGGGCAGCTCTGCCGCTGGCACTTTAGTTTCCCACTCACGTATGGTTACGTTGTCCAACTTGCTGGTTACCAAATGTATTAGTAATGCATCCCAAGTATCAGTAGGTTGTTTAAGTGCCTTAAGTGCTCGTACATGCTTGTTAACATTGTCAAGAAGTTTCCTCAACACTGGTTTGCTGACTCCTGTTCTACTAGTGAAATTTTAAATAATGCAGACACATGCCTGCTCACTAACACTCTAGTGTTCTCAAACCACTCCCGCAGTAGATTCCAGGCTATAATGTAGTTCTGAGCAGATGTCTCCAAGGACTCGATGACATCTGCCGCATCACCCTGCAATGACGATCTCAAGTAGTGAAACTTCTGAATGTCACTTATGGCTTGTTGTTGTGCACCAATGAACTGAAGGTGTCGTAAAAATACAACCATTCATCATACTGACCCCGAAATGTAGGGATAGTGATAGACGGCAGTTTTAGTTCTGGTTAGCATAGCACATTAATTGCATGCATTGTACCCTCTGTTGATGATGCGGAGGTGTTACCTTCAATGCGAGCATTATAGAGACCAACAACATCAAAGTATTGATTCTCAAATTCTTTTCTTTCTGTTACTTGAGCATTCGGCTCGTCCATAATTTATATTTCTGTCTGCACACTTTCGAAATCTACCCTGCACTGTTCTAACTTTGGCAAGCATAATTTTAATTGCATAAATTCTTGCTGAGAACTGCATGCCATGTCGTTCACATAATTCTTGAATCTGATTACTTGTGCCTTCACCTGGCCCCTTCTTGCAACCAAAACCTTGAGTTCCTCTCCCATAATGATGCTGTTCGTACACATATTGACCCACAATAGACTGGTGTTTGAATAAGTAATGAGAGGAAAGTGTCATGCGGGATAGAAGCAGTGTGACTAAGGAGGAGGTATGATAAGGAAAAAGCTGCATTGGCTGCACTCACCACTGCCCTGATTCACATGTTGAACTGGTTGATGCTGAGTCACAAGGCCTGGTCCGTGATGACCCTCGATGATCACGTCTGCGAAGTCCTGGCAGTGTTTCCGAACCGCCCTGGTTCTACTACTAAGTGCACCGCCTCCGACCAGCGAGGCGCACTGAGAAGCATAGCGGTACGTTCGTGCCGACACCACTCTGTCACCGTGACTGTATGCAATTCACGACTACTTGTATGCAGTGACGTATTGTCTGCTTGCCCGACACTTGTATTCGACACCAAATGTCCGATGGCTACGATACGGGTTGCTGCAGTGATTATCTCGGAATAAAATCCGGCCCAGAGGACCAAAATGTTGACGCCTGAACGCATCGTGTTATGACAAATGAATGACTTGATGACACTGCTGAACTCAACTGCTTTATTCTGTTCAACACAATACCAGTCTTAACGCTAGCTACATTCTCCACCCACTGCCGCTCGTCACCCCCGTCCCCTGTCCTTCCGGCGTGTCCGTCTGTCCCCCTCCTTCTGCCGTGTCCTTGGAACCTCCTCAGGGGTGGACAACCTGGAGACTACTGGAGATACAGCACGCTTGCTGCCAGTTGGCAACACACAGCAGTTCAAACACAACCCAAACAAGAGCTGAACGGTGGTTTCAGTTGAAACGTTCCGCATGCAAGGGTGGTGGGTAGTAAGGAGACAGGGTGATATGGCGGATGATATAAGAAAAACACATGTTCCGAAAAATCCTAGAAGTGAATTATAAACCATTGTCAGAGACAATAGAAGGAACACCAAAATTTTTAAATATTTGTGTTTGAAGAGCACGTACAGTGGAAATGGAATCAGCTTTCCTCAAAGGTATAAGCCAGACAAATTTAGAAAATGCATCCACACAGACTAATAATGTATTGTTACCCATTTTACTTCTTTGGAAGGGACCTGCAAAAGCAATGAAAAGTTTTTCCATGGACTTGGTTGCAACATTAGAAGCTAGAAATCCTAAATGTGTGTTCTGAGCAGATTTACTTAAAGAACATAATTTACAAAGTTTTACCCTATCTGCAAACTCACATTCATTTTCTTTCCAAATAAAATGTTGTCGAATAGCCTGAATGGTTTTGGGAATACCAAAATGTGCCTCTAAAGTTGAAGAATGAAAATAATCAAATACCACAGGTTTCAAGTGAGTAGGTAGCACAGCACGTTTGTTATTTTCACGATATTTACAACATAGAATCCCTTTGGCCAAAAAGTAAGGTTTTTGTTCTATTCCAGATTTTAACTTTAAAATAATCTGATTTAATTAATCATCCATTTATTCATGCTCTTGTAAATTAGTAAATGCCAATGGAAAATCAGAAAGTAAATTGCAATTTGGAAGAATTTCAGGTTCATCAGAAAATTTTGAATTATCAAACATGCATGACAAAGTGTCAGCAACTACATTTTGAGATCCTCTAATGTGCTGCACTCTAAATTTTAATGAAGAGATCCTGACAACCCAGCAGCCAATTTTTCCTAACTGTCGTGGGTGAGCCAAAAGCCACGACAAAGCTTGATTGTCAGTTTCAAGAAGAAATTCATTATGTTCCAGGTACTGCCAAATTTTTCAATGCCAAATACTACAGCCAAACACACACTAATTCATAAATATTTGAAGCTTTTCTTTCTTGGAGTGCGAGTGTTCGTGAAGCGAAAGCAATAAACTGCCGCATACCCTCAAATTCTTGAGCTAAGACTGCTCCTAAGGTGAAACTAGAAGCATCTGTTTTTAAAATAAATTCTTTAGAAAAATCAGGCATGCGCAAAACAGGAGGATGAATTATATAATTTTTAAAATATTGAATTGCTGTTGTTCTTCACCCCACTAAAATGTTACAGAATTTTTAACACAAATGGTTAAGAGGTTCTGCCTTTTCAGCTAGGTTAAATACAAATTTACCAAAAAACTGAACCATGCCTATAAAACAAGCAATTCATTTAGCATCACGGGGTGGAGGAAAATCTCTAATAGCACGAGTACGCCCAGGATCAACAGAAATACAATTTGAAGAAATTTTATGACCAAGAAAGTAAATTTCTTGAACAGCAAAACAAACTTTATTAGGATTAACAGTAAGACCTGCCTTTTCTAGGTATAATAAAATTTCTTTAAGCTGCTCCACATGCTGTTCAAAAGATTCATAATGTATCACAAGGTCATCAAGGTAGTTATACATGTATTTTAATTTATTGTCATGAAATATTCTATCCAAGAGACGAGTAAGTACCTGATCACATGTTGTCAAACCAAAAGGATTGAGTAAACTGGTAATGGTTCCATGGAACACAAAAGCTGGTAATAGGCTTAGACTGTTCTGATAAGGTAATTTGATGATAAGCTGCATTAAGATCAATAGTAGTAAAATACTCTGCTTTTCCAAACCAATTAAATGCAGGATGCATGTCAGGAAGAGAAACAGATTCAATTTCGATCTTTTGATTAACTTTGCGAAAATCAACCACCATGCTGTCTTTTCCATTAGGTTTAGGCACTAAAAAGACTGGACTGGCGTATTGTGATGTGGTTTGTTCAATTACACCTTTATGTAAAAATTCCTGAATTTGATTTCTCAAAATTTCCATTTTAGGGAGTGCTAGTTTATATGGATGGCTCTTAACATATTCCTTACAAATTAATTTGATATCATGCTCTAATAAATCAGATAAAATCCCTGCAGAAGATAGAAAGAAAGTCCACAGTTATGGTATGACCGGAAATGGGGAAATATACTATAAAATACACACCCCAGCAGGGGAAAGATGTTTATCAGTTGTGCCCACATATTATACATCCCAGATATTTTGGCTGCATATCATGATGCAACTTCAGTCGTTGTTAGTTGTTAGAGTACTGGAAAAATGTTTGAAAGGTAACAGTTGATTATTTGCAAACATGACCACGTTGGGACAACGTTATTTTCCAACCGAAATGCGGCTTAAAACATTTAGTGAAACTAATACTACATGCATTAACATACATATACCACCGTATTTATTTTAGAAACTCCTAAAATATTGTTTTTGAAACATTTCTGTAGTCGGTAGACTTTTGGGAAAATGTCAGAAGAACAACAGTTGGTTATGAGTAAATATGACAATGTTTGGCCAACGTTATTTTACAAAAAATATCCAACAAAATAAATTACATGAGAATAAGGCTAACACATGCATTAGCTTTCATGAAATACATTTTTATTTCAAGAAGACAGCTAAAGTATCGTTTCTTGTAACTTTTTATTAGTTGGTAGCATGCTGGAAAACGTAAGAAATACAACTGTTAGTTATTTGAAAATATGACAATGTTGGACAACCACTTCGTTTCAGCCAAACTCAAAATTAATAAATTAAAAAAATGGTGTACAGGCATTTCATAATGCGCATACCTTTATCTATTTATTTAAATAAAGGGGTATGTAATAATTTTTATCCATTGATAGAATTATGAAAATTGTTATTATCAAATATTCCCAGTAGCAACATACGTTGGGCCAACGGTTTTCAATCAATTGGGAATCCGGGTTATATGTTGTGTTGGAACACTTACATAAGTACAATGTTGACCCAACATAGAAAGCCAACCTAAATGTTAGAAAACGACATTTTAAGGAATTTATCAGCACAGAAAAAAATATATTTATAAATTTAAAAATGCCTAAACAAAATGATAAAGTATTTTTCAGAATTTTTAAAAGTTTGGTTGAACATTGGCAACAAGTTGGCAAACATATAGTTGGCGTTTAGTGTCGATTTTTGTGTTAAGTTAATGTTATAAA
This sequence comes from Medauroidea extradentata, assembly GCA_003012365.1. Classification (NCBI taxonomy): domain Eukaryota; kingdom Metazoa; phylum Arthropoda; class Insecta; order Phasmatodea; family Phasmatidae; genus Medauroidea; species Medauroidea extradentata. Next base: position 13,242 of record PNEQ01054745.1, read on the forward strand.
ACCAAAATATTTTCTTTAACACACGAATTAACATTTGAAATAAAAAAAGACTTACACATTCTCACAGGCTAGAAAGTACTTTAAATATTTTAGCATTGCAAGAGAAAGTTTCTGAATATTTAAAATTGTTCTTGAAAGTTGGCAACAAGTTGGTAAACATATGGTTGGCATTTAGTATGAAAGTTTATGTTGGGCAAACATTACAACACAAACTAAATGCCACCATCAGAAAAAAGTATTTAAAATGGAAAAGAGGACACAATCCTTCATACTAACAATATTTTTGTAGACTTGAACACTGGCTGATTAACTATTCGAACACACAAACACAGTAATTATACACTCGGTTGGTTATTGCTTGGTTATGTGTTGTAAACAATATGTTGGCATAATATCGGATGTTTAAGGAATTCGCACCCATCTTGTCATAAATTTTATAAAGATAAGAATATTTTAATGATGACTTGGAAAGTTAATTGTTGACATATAATATGATCCAGCAGTATTTCATAATGTTAAGCCTATTTTAGACAAACTAAAAGATGCTACTCGAGAAGACTTACGTGTTTGTTTGCTCGTAATTCAGAGAGAATATTTATTCTCCATGCGAGTAAATTAGATATAGTTGTATGTGTGCCACATTAGCACTGAGAGTTTTTAAAATTACTTAATTGAAAAGAAATTCTAGTTGCAAATTTTAACTATGACTATGCCATGTGTCACAGAATGGCAAAGGAATAAACATGTAACCTTATTGATGTAATGTTTTCTATTAGGTGCTCACATTTCCGAGCTACCCTCATGAGGGCAGGATAAGTAAAAAGAAGGCTTTCGACAGGGAACTCCTAGCTGTCTACCTCGCGGTACAACAGTTTCGACATATGGTGGAAAGCCGTGACTTCGCTAGTTTCACTGTAGGTCCGACTGCCAGAGTCAACACTTGAACTGAATTGCAATGCGTCTACACCAACATCACGGCTATTCATTACGCCTGTATTTCACCACACAGCTTTCGATACAGTGCTCTAGCTAGCCCACCTAGTTATCAAGGCATTTGCGAAACTGTCTACACGACATTTTATATGGCCATCGATCAAATATCAAATCTGACTGCCGGCTTTGGGCATGTGCCTCTCTCCCATGTCAAAAATCCAAGATCCCCCTACATGTTTTCTCGCCGATCAGCCCATTCCTACCACCAACATCTCGGTTTAATCCCATGCACCTTGATCTGGTTTGGCCTCTACCATCATCAACAAGACTTCTGCTACTGCCTCACCATGATTGACTGTTTCGCTCACTGGCCCGAGGCAGTACCAGTGGAGAATATAGAGGCAAACACAGTGACGAGGAGATCATATTCCTCATGGATTGCATGTTTCGGGACACCCGAACGGATCACCATGGATCAGCACGGCCTGTTTGAGTCGTCAATTTTCAAGGACCTTGCCAACCTGACAGGGACATCTAACCTTAAGACCACAGCTTATCATCCAGCCTCTAATGGTATCGTGGAGAGGCTACACCGCCAGCTCAAAGCAGCTCTTCGCTGCCATGCCACTGAGCATTGGGTGGTTGTCCTACCAACCATCCTCCTGGGAGTCAGAGCTGCTTGGAGTAATGACATTCAAGCCTCTACAGCAGACTTAATGTATGGCCAGCCATTGCGCCTACTTCGGGAGTTCCTCGGCACTCAACCAGACACCCGACACGTGCATGCTCCTGGACTGGTCAAGGAACATTGCCAGCAATTTCGTGACCTCAAGCCAGTCAACGGATCACGCCATGGTGAGCCACGGCCATTGGTTTTCGAAGACCTTCAGACTACCACTGAAGTTTTCGTACGCCGAGAGGGGTCTCGTGGGTCTTTACAACAAACATACGAGGAGCCTTTCCCAGTACTCGGCCGCACAACGAAGATGGCGACCATCCAGATGCGTAGCAGGCATGTCACCGTCACCATAGACCGTCTCAAGACAGCGTATAACATGGATGACCATCTTCCAGCGGCCTATTACCCATCTGCAGCAACAGCTCCAACCCAATCGCCAGCAGTGCCACCCGCAACCAGCTCACCAGAAACATCAGTCTCCAGCCCTTCTGATGTTGCACATAGGGCTATGCGGTCTGGCCGCCATGTTCGCTTCCTCTACCGCCTGCAGGGCGGATTCTCGTGAAGTGGCACATCACTGGCAGAGGGGTGCTGTGGCTGCACAACCATAGCCGTAGCAGCAAGCAGCCACTGTCCAAGCAGCAGGCATTAACCGCTGGCATCCGGCCACAGAGGGTTAGTGTCAGCCGCCCAACACACCGCAGGGGCTACTCGCTTCCGAACTTCAGCAGCTGGGGAGTGCACAACAAGAGCCCGAACAGTGCGGACGGCAAGGCAGTACGAGCAGCAAATCCAGTAGGTAACAAACAGACTAACAGACTGTTGCCGTGGATGTGTGTGTTAGTCTACATGTATGCATGTCGCACAATAAACCACCCTGGTTAAATATTTGTTTCCTATTAATTACCCGACTTGCCAGTCAGTTCTCTTTTTATTGTCTCCCCCTCCAGGGGGAACTCACCGACCAAACCCTCTTTGGAGAGTTGCGAGTTACTCTGTAATTTTAGTGGCTGGTAGAAGACAGAACATTTCAGACACGTACGTTCGACATTAGTGACCCGATCTGAAATTCTCCCCCGATTTATTTGTACTGAATTTCCAATTATAGTTTTAATTTTATTTCTTAAAACTTTTCTCATTTTTAATATATCCGATTAATGTGTAACTTACTAAATAAGCTTGTTAATTATAATGTTCATAGAAATAATGTCCACTGTCTTCATCTTAGAATAATAATGCAGTAATTAAATTTTTTATTATAATGATGTCAATAAATTTTCTATTTTTATTTCAATACCTACTTCATTGTAACAGCACAAGGCCTTAATGAATACATGTTAATGTATAATATTTTGCAACCCATTGGAACATATATAGATATTCTTACATATACATGATAACCATTCGAACGACATCTCAATAATTAATAGAACATATACTTCTTTCGCCAAACTATGAACTTGATCTGTTCGCAGAAAAAAAAAATAATTTCTCTGTAAACACTTTAAAATAAAACACTTTAATCAATGCAATTATATTAAACGCCTCGTTTTAGTTTGTGTATTACCGAAACGTAACACAGACCAAGCGAACATTGTCGTAATCGACTGGGAGGGTTTTAAAAACTACACGAACCATAATTTCAAGTAGATGCAAAGTTTGTTCGAAGAAGTGAGATTTATTACAATAACATAATTGTAGCTTATGTGATGCATAATCAAACGAAACTGTAAAAGAGACTGTAAAATGATTTGTACTGCTTTAGTGAAATACACATAAGTAAACACTGTTTCGTTTGATATAATTATTTATACAGTCGGCATATTTACTTCCCGTGTCGTGAGATAGTAAACTAAATGCACATATTATTTACATTTGATTATAGAAAATAATTCAGAAAACTAAAGTATAAATAGCTTCGTTTCATGTAGGTATAGACGTAATTAAAAAAAAAATAATTGGCATATTTTAGAATTCAACATAATTTCGATGATTTAAGGAAGTATGTAAATGAACGAATTTGTGTTGTTTGTTTCATCGTTACGTTGCCGATAATGGCAAAAAGCCACACATTCATCTGATTCTACAACAGTTTTATAGTCATAAATTCCGATATTCTCAAATGTTTTTACTAAATCATATTTATGAAAGTAATTTTTTAGATTGTATTTTTAAAAAGTAGTACAATAAATATTACCGTTAATATTTAAAAGCAATGCTAAATACATACTGATGTCAACGCACGTTTGACTCACAATAGCACAGAGTTAATCAGAATAAAGAACTTTAGGAAGAACTCACTCACAGCCTTAATTAAGAAACCCTTTTCATTTATTAACTATATTATAAAAAATGGTTTTCGTGATTAAAAAAACTATCATATTTGTATTTTCCTAAAGTGATAGCGATGTTTAGTTTATTTGAATTCGAGCATAATCAAGTATTCTATTTGTAACGATTTGCTTATTGCATTTAGTAGAAAATCAGTGGGAATATTTGTTGGTAGATAGCTAGAGAGAATTTAGTACAAACCAAATGCATTCCCAACTTAAATCGAGTACATAGCCTTTCTGAAGACCTGCTTTGTAAAATAATTTCAAAGTATAAATGTATTTGGGTCTACATTATTTGAGAGCAAGATTAAATTTTCATCATATCGTATCTACAGTTTCATCAGTTTCATCTGTTATCAATAATAACGAAGTCATAACAGAGCATAGCATATGTATATATAGTCTAAATTAATTTAGTCCGACATATTTCCTAAGATTATAATGTAGTTGTGTAATAGAAAAACTAGTCAAAATGTTTTTTTAAATAAATTTTAATTTGTGATATTTAATTACACTCGTAATTAATGAAAACCTATGACGAAAATATATTTTTATTTTAATTCCATTGAAGTAGCTTCGATAACATCCTATCTTACTGTATTGAAGGCTATCAGTTTCATTTATTATCAAACATGCACAAATATAAAACTAGAGTGCATGCGAAGACTCATTTGATCCGCTAAGTCGCAAAAAAATTAATTGCAGAAAACAACAAAATCACATCCAATTACTAAACTTTAGTTTTAGTTATGAAGTGCAAGAGGAATAGTAACTTCGTTGCTATGTACTGTATAGTAAAAGTAAGTGATCACATTTAACTAAGTTATTTGATTTTCTTCTGTTGTGGTTTGCTTAATAAATAAAGAGATGTGTAGAATTATGTAAATGAGGATGATAGTTTGTAAGTTAGTATTTTATAATAATGTAGCCTTATTTGGTGAATAGTATTAAACAATATTAAAAGTTGGTTATTTTGTAACAAACATGATATCCAGAATTCAAATGAACATAGCAAATCCAGTGTGTATAAATCAAGGGACAAGTAGTGGTCGGATCGTCGATCGCGAACGCGCCAATCTGAAATGTTCTGATCTTACCTGCCTCCAAAATTATGGCGTTATCTCCAAACTTTTCGAGGGGGTACAACAATTTTATTTTGAGTTTCCTCTTTTTTGTTTGCTGATACTCCCATCTATCTCGAAAAACTAAAAAGTTTTTCGCTTACTATGTTTGACCCTGCATTTTTCAGTCATCGTTAGATTATTTTTTTTAATAAAATAATTTACATAATGAAAGTTAATAAATAGCATTATCAGTATGACCGTTCTCAAATATGGTGCAAAATTTTTTAAGTAATTTGATTGAATGGTTTTCGATTGCTGACGAGTTTAGTTTGAAGGTTTTTTGGGCTCTCAATGTGAGCACTCGCACATATTTCGTAAATATTCCTTGCAATCCGCAAGACGTCACAAAGGAGGAGAGGTAGCGAAGAAAGTGGAGGGGGAACATGCGCATGGTTCCACTTTTATATTCCCACCACGATCCAACTCGTGTAACATACGCTCAGAGGTTTGTCTACTAACTGGTGCTCAGTGCTTTGCACAGTCGTTCAATTGTCATTTAGGCGGCATAAGTTGTGTCAATTATCGTACTCACCCAGTAAGAACTGGAAAAAATAAATGTCGATTTTAATAATGACGTATAATTAACAAAAATACGAACACAACATTGTTTTGCTGCTAAATCGTGGGTCACTATTTAGAATCCTCCCACGGTCACGAAATTTCGCCTTATGTTGAAATAAACGTTGCCTAGTTAAAAAAAAAATTGCAATAGTACAATTTGCGAATATCACATGTATACCATTATGAAAATAAAAACTAATTGCACATGCGTTTTATTTTCCGTAGTAGTAAAAATTGCTGCCACAAAGAGCATGAAAATAAAATCACTTAAGCAGCACAGATTTTTACATGGTATATATTTAGCAGTTTTGCGGTGACGTGTATAACTAAGCAAGGCTGTGTTTCTACATACATATGTGTAAAGGTGAAATACTTTAAAAGTGTGTCTTAAATTACGAAGCTTCTTCCTCAAAACCTGTACCAGGGGTGGGGGCATACCAAGCGAGGTATAGTGCGAAGGTAACACGGACCGGGGTTTAATACCAGGCTCAGGCCATCTCGATTTCGGTTTTTTACTTTTATTTATACAAATTATGTGATGGTTCCTTTAACAAAGGCCACAGCTGAATTCTTTCCCAGCTCCTATCATTGTACCGAATTGTGTATCATCGTCTCTCATGACCTCGCTGTCGACGAGACGTAAATCCCAGTTAGTTACCTTACCTTTAAAGAATGCAGTTTTTGTATGTTCACTGCAGTTCCAACATAATGTGCATCTGAACATGTAAGGTCTATAACTACATTTAAATCACAACAATTGAAAGATTGTGTCGTACAGAAACATTGTTCTTTACTGGTTAGAGTTTCGTCAGTAGGTTCGCAGTCGGTCTTAAAAGATCTTTGACGATAGCAAGGCCATTCGAGTTTAAGTCAATAATTCGGTGAAACAATACACGGAGGAGGAAATGGACATGTCATGTGTTTCAGGGAAAAAGTTGTGAATCGTTGAAATATTGCAAGATACTGCTTACCTGTTACCCGTGACAGACTTCCGTCCAGCTGTGCGCACCATGGTGGTGGATGCAACAGACTCAGTGGGGAAGAATGTTGCACCATAGAAGTCTAGTCCATTTTGAAGTAAAATATTCGACTCTTCCAGATTGGCAAGTGTCACTCGGACTATGGGTGTCGTGTCGGAGAGCTGCGTAGGGGCTGTCAACTTAGCTGGTGGACCTGCCTCGCACACAACCACATATTATTACAAAATATAAGGACTGTCTTTTAACATATTTACACTTTAATGTCATAAAAAATGTAGCACATAGTAGTGTATTAATACCCGTTTTAGCTCAAAGATGGTGAGTGTGGCACAGTGTGGCACTGCCCACCACTTTGGATGACCTCACGGCCGCCATGTTGGACGGCCATGAAACAATCCTAGATGTCACCAGAAGGTAATAAAAATCCCTCAAAATGTCCTAAAAATACTCCAAAATGTCAATTTTTCCCCAAAATAATTCCCTTATTTTTCTTCTGTACTCAAAATATCAAATGATGTAGTTGTCTTCTCATAGCAACTGGATAAGCCATTTTTCGGGCTCACTATCCCCTCAAAAATCATTACGCCATTGTTTTCTCTAAGTGGGGCAGATTACACATTTTTTTCGTGGGGCACGGATAATCTATATTATATAAACAACTGAAACTATTAATTAAACATTTTAATGCACCCCCTCTTTCACCTCATCCCCACCAACACTATTATGACCCATCCCACACCCACCTCTCTCCAACCATCCCATCAACCCAACCACATCACCCCCTTACCCACCACCACTTCCCCTTCCCAAACACAATTCACCCTCTTCAACTCCGACCCTCACCCCCTCCATCATCACCTCCCCTCACCAACCAACCTTTCCCCAAAGCAACTCAACCTTCACTTTCCGACGTTCCTGTCAGAGCCTGCCTAAACTAAACCTCACACTCTTCTATTTTACCCTCTACATTACATACACACAGATACAATGTTCCCTCTTCACAGCTACCAATTCTTATTCACAAGCACTTACAGTTATGCTTAAATCAATATCAAATCTCTTATCCCAATATCAGCTTCCATACTGTAACAAGTATAGACTACCAAGTTCGGAAAAAGTTATTTTGTATCCTGTAACTACTTTTCTGCACATTTAATGTAATGAATTTGTGTAGAACTTACGAGTTTTTTCATGTATATTTATTTCCATTAAGTACATAGGGTGAAAGCATTAAATATATATTTTTAAACGTTAATTTAATTTAAAACACATAATCTACATTCTACTGCATAAAAACACATAGGATCCTCTTGAAATCGTACAAATTCGTAGTTTAAAATTGTCACAACAATGACATGGAAAATCCGATCAGCCGTAGTGTTTACTTTTCATAAAAAAGCATGCCTTTGTACACACATAAGCTTAAAGTCGTTGCATTGCAATCTTGAACACAAAGTTCTTGTTGCAGAGTGGCACCTAAGAAACAATGCATAAGTTAGAGATAATGCCAACATTCTCGATGATGTTGCAGGCGAAGCCGAAGTGGTGGTGAACATGGTCGAAGTGGTTACGAACATGTGCGAACGGCTCGTCACCATGGTCGAAGTGTTCACAGTCACTAGCGAAGCTGATGTCTCTGCCGAAATGGTGAAGAACATGGGCGAACGGCTCGTCGTCGTGGTCGAAGTGGGTGCACAGACGGGCAAAATACACACGAACTATTTCAGTATTCATTATCAGGATTCACTTTCAGGATTCATTTCAGGAATCATTTCCAGGATTCAGTTAAAGGATTCATTTTCAGGATTCTCTCACAATTCTTTTCAGGATTCATTATCATAACTCATTCCAGAATTAATTTCAGGATTCAGATCAGGGTTAGTTTTAGGATTTGTTTCAATATTCCTTTCAGGATTACTTTTCAGGATTTATTTCAGATTTAATTCAAGATTATTTTTACGATTCAGTTCAAGATTAATTTTCAGAATTAATTTTAGATTTTATTCTCAAGATTCATTTATGACTGAATCTATAGCCTCTTTTTTCGGTTCTCGGATGATACAATATCTTTCATATACATAAGAATAATCGCCAACTTCTTCATTAATATAAACAGTCTGAGTCTGTCCACCAGTTCTATAGAATCATCGGAAAATTTATAACCAACATGTTGGTCTTTCATCATCTTCAAACCTCCCCTCGTTGACCCTTCACTGGGGAGATCTGTGAAAGAGTCCATATAAACTTCATCATCATTATGTTCGTCATCTCCATCTTCAGTGATTATTTGATGAGATTGTATTTTCTTCATATATTCAATGTCTTCTACAGGATAAACATTGCCACGTTCCCTTTTCTTACGATGTTCAACAATACCATGTGTCTTCAAAGCTTCGTTATTATTAATTTCGTCATTCTCATTCGAGGGTTAAGCAAGCTTACACTTCGTACGGATTATCTCTGTTGCATGCAGTATATCACTCGCATAGTCCCCGTGACTCACACCTTCTGTGAATGTAGTAGTACTCAACACTCAGCAGTGGAACAGGTAATATCATTGATGACATTCATAGGTCTTGTGAATCTTGTAATTTACCAGCAATTGGTTGAGTTGTAGTAATATGTAGAGGTAAATCTGACATTTCAGCATACAGATGTGCTTTACCCTGACAGGTCTTGTGTATTATCAAATTAGCTATTGAAGACTGTTTACTACGCTTATTGAAAAAGATGAAGTTGGAATGGTTCTTGTTCCAACCAAACCTCTCATGCCATCGAGAATTACATCCGTCTTCATTTCCGTGCTGAAGAAAGATATACCTCCAATTTTAGCGATCAATGCCCAACATACTAATTTTATAAGTTTCTACTGAAATATATTATACATTGTATAAAATTCGTCAGCGAGAGTTAAGTTTATTTTGTAAGGCTGTAACTATTTGCTACAATTTTAATGCGAGCATGTAGTTCGTAAAATTATCGACAGATTGTGAGAGGAATTCTTTATTGTTATTAGTTAAAATAGAAGGAACGTCAGATGAAGTTCGAATTTTATCCACACCGGCTGTGTTAATTTCCCAAGAGCCGCATATTTCCAGAGCATGCGATAGATCGCACACCTTCGATTCCCCCTCCCCCTTTGCACTTACCACACATACCTACATGCCATTCATCTCAGGGCTGGGGGCTGGTATCTGGTCAGAGTCCAGGTGATGGCGCATCACCACTTACATCAAGGCACTTACACAGTGAAGCTGTATTTGGCCGTTTCCGTAACTTTACTTCGGGTACGTCCGAACTCACCACTTCTTCTTGCCCCTCGTCAAATCCGTATTGCTTGCGAGATGATGGGCCCCCCTCAACCAGTTAATGGATTGCTCTTTAAGTACAATTACAAACAGTAATTCTACAAAATTTGCATTAAATTTGAGGACAATTAAACAGATAATTGCAACAAATGTAAAACACACTAGGTACTAAAAAATTTTAGGACTTGAATGTATTATAGCTACTTAATTAACATGATATACAAGTGCATACAACAGAAATTGGAAAATATTTGGTTTTATGCATAAAACTGTTAAAGTGTATGGAATGTCCTTAAAGTAAAACTAAAAAACAGCAATTCTACAATATTTTATTGAATTTGAGGAAAATCAAACCGGAACATATACATTAGCATATCAATCTAGTGTATCATTATGTACCTGCAACATCACAAAAGCAGGCTACTTAGCAGTATAACAAATTTCGAATACAACATTTTTAAAATGTTCCAAAAACAGACTTTATGTATTAAACATAATTTATCACAGGATTTCATTCAAGTCGATTTTGCTGCCATTTTAAATTGAATGTACAACACGTGTGTAAGTTTCTTTTGTGACATAGTACTTCGCAAATAATTCTTACGTACCTTAAGTAACTAGTGTTGTACCCCGACTAGAGGTCCCCCTTAGTTTGGTAGTCCGTTGACAGAAGGTCAACACACAGAGTGTGGAAAATATATAGTGACTTAGTTAATGTACAATAGTTAGTAGTTAATATACTTTAGGTAGGTTGGGATGTATTGATATGTCAATTAATAATGTTAAATATGAACCATACTGTGTATTGTCTTGTAGTCAAGGAAGTAGATTGTCGCTGCTAGTCCGCCTTGACCGAGACGGGTTGGGCGGCCGAGCAAATAGCAAGCGAATTGTGTACTCTGATAAGGCCGGGCCTACGTCAGCTGCCCGGCGCATAATATGTTGTTGTGAACTCGGCCCAGTCACGAGGAAATCGACTCATTGTT
>PNEQ01054746.1:0-24217 GCA_003012365.1 Medauroidea extradentata
CGTATTAAACCCGGAGGGGCACTACAGACTTAGGACGTGAAACCAGGAGGGGCACTGCAGACTTACGACGTATTAAACCCGGAGGGGCACTACAGTCTTAGGACGTATTAAACCCGGAGGGGCACTGCAGACTTAGGACGTATTAAATCAGGAGGGGCAATGATGACTTAGGACGTATTTAACCCGGAGGGGCATTGCAGACTTAGGACGTATTGAACCCGGAGTGGCACTGCAGGCTTAGGACGTATTAAACACCTAGGGGCACTGCAGGCTTAGGACATGTTAAACCCGGAGGGGCACTGCAAGCTTAGGACGTGTGAAATCCGGAGGGGCACTACATGCTTTGGACGTATTAAACCCAGAAGGGCTCAGCAGGCTCAGGACGTGTGAAACCCGGAGGGGCACTGCAAGCTTAGGACATGTGAAACCCGGAGAGGCAATACAGCTATGGACGTGTGAAACCCGGTGGGGCACTGCAAGCTTAGGACATGTGAAAACTGGGAGGCAATGCAGGCTTAGGACGTGTGAAACCCGGAGGGTCACTTCAGGCTTATGACGTATGAAACCCAGAGGGGCACTGCAGGCTTAGGACGTGTGAAAACCGGAGCGGCACAGCAAGCTTAGGACATGTGAAACCCAGAGAAGCAATGCAGGCTATGAACGTGTGAAACCTGGAGGGGCACTTCCAGCTTAGGTCATATGAAACCCGGTTAGGCAATGCAGGCTTAGTACATGTGAAACCTGGAGGGGCACTGCTGGCTTAGGACGTGTGAAACCTGGATGGGCACTGCAGGCTTATGACGTATTCAACCCAGAGGGGCACTGCAGGCTTTGGCGTATTAAACCCGGAGGGGCACTCAGGCTTAGGACGTGTGAAACACGGAGGGGCACTGCAGGCTTATAACGTGTGAAACCAAGAGGGGTACTGCAGGCTTAGGACGTATTCAACCCAGAGGGTCACTGCAGGCTATGGACATGTAAAACCCGGAGGGGCAGTGCAGGCTTAGGACGTGTGAAACCCGGAGGGGCACTGCAGGCTTAGGTTGGATTAAAACCAGAATTGCACTGCCGACTTATGACGTGTGAAACCCGGAGAGGCACTGCAGGCATAGGATGTGTGAAACCCAGAGGGGCACTGCAGGCTTAGTATTTGTGAAACCCGGAGGGGCACTGCAGGCTTAGAATGTGTGAAACCCGGAGGGGCACTGCAGGCTTAAGACATATTAAACCCAGAGGGGCACATCAGGCTCAGTACGTGTGAAATCCGGAGGGGCACTGCAAGCTTAGGACATGTGAAACCCGGAGAGGCAATGCAGGCTATGGATGTGTGTAACACGGAGGGGCACTGCAACTTAGGACATGTGAAAACCGGGAGGCAATGCAGGCTTAGGACGTGTGAAACCCGGATGGTCACTGCAGGCTTAGGACATATAAAAACCGGAGGGGCACTGCAGACTTAGGACGTATTAAACCCAGAGGAGCACTGCAGGCTTAGGATGTATAAAACCCAGGTGGGGCTCTGCAGACTTAGGTCGTATTAAACCCAGAGGGGCACTGCAGGCTTAGTACGAGTTAAACCCAGAGGGGCACTGCAGGCTTAGGACGTGTGAAAACCGGAGAGGCACTGCAAGCTTTGGACACGTGAAACCCAGAGAGGCAATGCAGGCTATGGACATGTGAAACCTGAAGGAGCACTGCAAGCTTAGGACATGTGAAACACGGTTAGGCAATGCAGGCTTAGGACATGTGAAACCTGGAGGGGCACTGCAGGCTTAAGACGTGTGAAACCCGGATAGGCACTGCAGGCTTAGGACATATAAAAACCGGAGGGGCACTACAGACTTAGGACGTATTAAACCCAGAGGAGCACTGCAGGCTTAGTACGTGTTAAACCCGGAGGAGCACTGCAGGCTTAGGATATATAAAACCCAGGAGGGGCTCTGCAGGCTTAGGACGTATTAAACCCAGAGGGGCACTGCAAGCTTAGTACGAGTTAAACCCGGAGGGGCACTGCAGGCCTAGGATGTATAAAACCCAGGAGGGGCTCTGCAGGCTTAGGACGTGTGAAACCCGGAGGGGCACTTCAAGCTTAGGACATGTGAAACCGGAGAGGCAATGCAGGCTATGTACGTGTGAAACCCGGAGTGGCACTGCAGGCTTAGGATGTATTAAGCCAAGTTGGGCACTGCAGGCTTAGTACGTGTTAAACTCGGAGGGGCACTGCAGGCTTAGTATGTTTAAAACCCTGGAGGGGCTCTGCAGGCTTAGGACGTATTAAACCCAGAGGGGCACTTCGGGCTTAGTACCTGTTAGACTCGGAGGAGCATTGCAGTCTTAAGATGTATAAAACCCAGCAGGGGCTCTGCAGGCTTAGGATGTATTAAACCCAGATGGGCACTGCAGGCTTAGGACGTGTGTAACCCGGAGGGGCACTGCAGGCTTAGGACGTATTAAACCAAGAGGGGCACTACAGGCTTAGTACGTGTTAAACTCGAAGGGGCACTGTAGGCATAGGATGTTTAAAACCCAGGAGGGGCTCTGCAGGCTTAGGACGTATTAAACCCAGAGGGGTACTTCAAGCTTAGGACGTGTGAAACCCGGAGAGGCAATGCAGGCTATGGATGTGTGAAACCCGGAGGGGCATTGCAGGCTTAGGACGTATTAAATCAAGAGGGGCACTGCAGGCTTAGTACGTGTTAAACTCGGAGGGGCACTGCAGGCTTAGGATGTATAAAACCCAGGAGGGGCTCTGCAGGCTTAGGACGTATTAAACCCAGATGGGCACTGCAGGCTTAGGACGTGTGTAACCCGGAGGGGCACTGCAGGCTTAGGACGTGTGAAACCCGGAGAGGCACTGCAGGCTTAGGATATGTGTAACCCGGAGGGGCACTGCAGGCTTAGGACGTGTGAAACACGGAGGGGCACTGCAGGCTTAGGATGTTTAAATCCCAGGAGGGGCACTGCAGGCTTAGGACGTATTAAACCCGGAGGGGCACTGCAGGCTTAGGACATGTGAAACCCGGAGAGGCACTGCAGGCTTAGGACGTATTAAACCAAGAGGGGCACTGTAAACTTAGGACGTGTGAAACCTGGAGGGACACTGCAGGCTTAGGATGTGTAAAATTATTATTGACAAAAAATTATTCCTCGCCAGATCGTTATAAAGAATCCCTTTGGCAGAACATTCACTTAGGTAACTTAGATTTGTTTATTAGAACAGACCTCTTAAACATTATAAACAATAAAATTGAAATCCTATAAAAATACTTAAGGGTTACGATAAAATTTTCATTATTTTAAAATCCCTTTATGCCTTATACCGTTACAGCTTTGAAGTTACTACACTACTTGTCTTAGATGATTATATATAAGGGTTGTTTTACTTTGCTACAAACTCTAGAATAAAGAGACGAACAAGCATGTGTTCATATGTTACCTCAAGTGATTCAAATATTTTATGAAAAGTCATCCAGACACCAAATACTTTGATGAGAATTGAAAAATTAATGTTTGGGTGCCATAAAACATTGGGCTTATCGCTCTGCATGCTGGACTGAACACGAACACGCACTTAGAACACATATTTTCTGTTCTAATCGATCTGACCTTGTATTTCATACTGTTACAAGTTTCCAACAATTTAATGTGACCCATTCTCTGAGTTCTTTAGGATAGAGGTCTTATAATTAGAAGTAAATTGTTTAATTAAGTTCTTGATATACAAGCAACCTCATACAGCTTGCAAAATACACAAAGCAGCAAACAACTATGACTTTCACAGCACTCTTATTATGCACGCAATCACTACTGCACCAAGGAAGTGTTAACTAACTTTGACAATTAAGGAATAAAAATGTTTACCATTAATTAGTTTAAGGATAAAAGTTCAGTCAAATATCCAATCAACAGTCTCTCAAATAGTGATAACGTCCAAACTTAACAGTCAGAAGCTCACCATGTTTTGCGTGGCACCCTGAGTGCACCACTGTCTTCACTCTTGAGGTCTTTGGTTCAACTCCCATCGCGCACCTCCTTTTTGTCCGTTGACCCGTAGCAGCAGTCCTCTTCTTTCGCCCAATACTGCTCCTTAGGTATGTGCCTGAAACTTCACAGTATACTCTGACGTCACCATGATGTCTTCACCAGTCTCTTCCACAAGCTTAGCACCTTCTTCTAGCATGACCAATAGCGAAGTATCCTGAGTTGTCAGTGATTACTCTCGCCGATACGACACCTCCAGTGTTGTTCTCCACAGTTCACCATCTTTCTGTGTCACACTGATACCTCCTTCACTGCTGCAGTCGTTACAACACTCTTAAGCGTTGTTCGTCCCGTCTGCATCCCACTGGTGTTACCCAGCCTATACGCCGACCACCGCCGCTGCGCGATGTCGTGATGCCGCCATCGAGGAACCGCTTCTCGTCGTCTCCGCCGCCAACAGAACACTCCAAGTGTCTGTCTTCTCTGCGGCCCGTCACTTCCCACGACGTCCATCGTCACCCCAGTGGCACCGACGCCAACCCACACCACACTCGATGTCACTTCACACTCACATAGGCCTCCAAAAGACTTCGCAAAACTCCCTCTATTTCCCAGTTCAGAGGTTTTTATATGGCCCATTAAGTGACGTCAATCAGCGGTGCAACACGATGACCAGAGGTCTAAAAATAGATATTACCTCAATCATGCCTGCCGAAAGTCATGTATGCAAAGGCGTCATCAAGGTATCATAGGGAATTCCAAAGATGTCTCTATGGTTGTACCCGATACGACGCAACATGCCTCCATCTGGGCCAACAGTCAACAATACATTAAGGGAGCCGTTCACCAAAAATGTTTTCTATTTTTTATACAATTTTTATATTAGTACGCGATTATGTTTATTTTGTTGGCAAATGTAGTGACTATGTTTTGCTATCTTGAAAATGTTTGAGCTTTCATAATTTTAGCATAACTGTATTTCACAGTAAACATTTCTATTATTGGTCTTATGCATAAGACCGAAACCAACAAACGGAACTTAATGAAAAATATCTTCTAAAAACAATGTAAGGGCTAGATCAACGTGTACATAAAAACACACGCGTTAATATATATTTTTAATCATTTTAAACAGTTACTGACATTTTTCATAATTTTATTCCAAATCTAGCAAAGATTTACAAAAACAAAATATTAACTCGTGTGTTTTATGCTTGTTGGCCTAACCGATGACATTGATTTGAGTGGGAATTAGTTCGTGAAGTACAGTTTGTTGGTTTTGGTTACATACGTAAAACCATAACAAGAAAATGTTGACTATGAAATGCTCTTGTGCAAAAACTATGAAAGAAAATATATTTTCATGATAGCGAATCAGCAACTAATAAAGTCTGCTAAATACACATCATCTCCCTTCAAATATACAAATACGTAAATTAATTAAAAACATTATGGCGAACTGCCCCATGGAGCGCGATAATCTTTTATTTTCATTGTTTTCTCCGCTGTAAACTTTCCAGAAGGCATATTGATACACTGACCTTTAGTGCTCTAAATAATAGTCTCCATCTCCTAATTTGCGTAATTACACATCAAATTACTTCCATAATATTCGACGTTTGCTTGTCTACCAAATCATGTTAAAACATGTAGTAGAGAACGTCGTGACGATAAAGACGATACGTCTGCTGAAAACTGCTGAGCTGCGAGGAAAACATGGAACATTGACGATGGTCGGGAACCATTGTCCTGCCTTAATGTTCTTTGTGAGAGACGAACTTTCCGACAGACTTATAAGAAAAATTCATGCAATTCGTCACCGACATAAGTCGCTAAAACTCTCTATCGAAGAGATTGTGTTCGAAGGAAGTATTTGTCATGGACAGTCGACACAAGTAGTAATGATATTGACGTAATAAGGCAGACCGAACACTTGCATTGTGCATGCGACCTGCGTTCCGATGAGTGTACATTTTGTGCAGCTGTGTCAATTCTGCAACTAAATTTTATACGTTCAAACACATTCACATGATCATATGAAACGTAGGACTACACGAAAATCTGGCAGAAGTGAATAGTGCTTCAGAAACAAATTCGGTCATAGAATAAATTCCTTCTTTGAATACACAAGATGCTATAGTTAAGGTAATACGGTATAAGCAACAAATGGATGGAAACAAAGACGTAAGTCGCGTCACCTTGCTGTACTCATTCAAATACCGTTACTTGTAGGATTTCACTAATGATGCCGGCTGTCCATGGGTACTTCAGAAATCCCATCTTGTTTTCTTCTTGTAAAAGTCTTCTAGTGGTCGGTACGTGTGCTTCGACATATTAACATGTGGTATTGCTGTTTATGTAAATAAATTATGTTTTCACCAGTGTTGGTAATATAATTGCGAGAAAACATATTGAAACCAATTTCATGTGTCATTTTTCTAAATGATTTTTTAATAACGCATTAAATACGAACTCTACTTCGTAATTCGCTGCAGCTTTATTTTAAGTAAGTCAGTTGGGGAATGGGTGTAGTAATAAACAATGGTGTTTTTTTTTTTGGGGGGGGGGGGGAAGATTTCGCTTAAAAGTATTTTCGTAATTAACATCAACGGCTATCACAGCTGCGCGTGCAACCTAGGATTCGCAAGCATGAATTTACGACCATTTCGAAGTTGCCACTATAGGCACGTTAATTTAAATATCGTGGGATTATCCTTGTGCAGGAAAATAAGGCGATCACAAACAAGAACCGACTGTCAGTCAGAATGTTTACATGACAAGCTTAAAGTTTATTCTTTCAACTTACTTTCCTGAGCGACACTGTGGGATACGATTGTAAATTTCTTCTCTCGTCATGTATGTACTACAACAATACACACTTTTCCTTGTATGTATGTTGCCCTTGTATGTATTTGCACAATGCACAGTATAATGAATATCGAACTAACTTCGATAGCATACAATTGACAGAGACAATATAGCTTTACCATTACAAACTAAATTAGTACTTTGGACATACAATATTGCAGCAATTGGTGTGAAACAGAAAACCAGAGAATACATAAAAAAGACAAGTAAATAAACAAAATGACATTGTTTGCAACTTGCAAACATGAGTAAACATATACCATTCCAATTCAGTCAATTAATTACAAGAAAATAAATAAACACAATCGTGCATCCAAGAACCAAATAAATAAAGATATATAAATAAACCAGCAATGTCAGAATCTTAGATCATGTATGGGGGCAGATAGCTGAGTATGCAGCAGTGCTGGTAGAGTTGACTCGAGGTGAGTATGTAGCAGTGCTGATAGGGTTGACATGAGGTTAGTATGTAGTCGTGCTGGTAGGGTTGACACGAGGTATGTAGCAGTGCTGGTAGGGTTGACACGAGGTATGTAGAAGTGCTGGTAGGGTTGACACGAGGTATGTAGCAGTGCTGGTAGGGTTGACTCGAGGTGAGTATGTAGCAGTGCTGGTAGGGTTGACACGAAGTATGTAGCAATGCTGGTAGGGTTGACATGAGGTTAATATGTAGCAGTGCTGGTAGGGTTGACATGAGGTTAGTATGTAGCAATGCTGGTAGGGTTGTCACGAAGTATGTAGCAGTGCTGGTAGGGTTGACACGAGGTGAGTATGTAGCAGTGCATGTTGGGTTGACACGAGGTGAGTATGTAGCAGTGATTGTTGGGTTGACACGAGGTGAGTATGTAGCTGTGCTTGTTGGGGTGACACGAGGTGAGTATGTAGCAGTGTGGTGCGGTTGACCCAAAGTTAGAATGTAGCAATGCTGATATGGTTGACACGAGGTGAGTATGTAGCAGTGCTCTTTGGGTTGACAAGAGGTGAGTATGTAGCTGTGCTTGTTGGGTTGACACGAGGTGAGTATGTAGCAGTGTGGTACTGTTGACCCAAAGTTAGAATGTAGCAATGCTGGAAGAGTTGACACGACGTGAGTATGTAGCACTGCTTGTTGGGTTGACACGAGGTGAGTATGTAGCAGTGTGGTACGATTGACCCAAAGTTAGAATGTAGCAATGCTGGTAGGGTTGACACGACGAGAGTATGTAGCAGTGTTTGTTTGGTTGACACGAGGTGAGTATGTAGCAGTGTGGTACGGTTGACACAAAATTAGAATGTAGCAATGCTGGTAGGGTTGACACGACGTGAGTACGTAGCAGTGTTTGTTTGTTTGACACGAGGTGAGTATGTAGCAGTGTGGTACTGTTGACCCAAAGTTAGAATGTAGCAATGATGGTAGAGTTGACACGACGTGAGTATGTAGCACTACTTGTTGGGTTGACACGAGGTGAGTATGTAGCAGTGTGGTACGTTTGACCCAAAGTTAGAATGTAGCAATGCTGATATGGTTGACATGACGTGAGTACGTAGCAGTGTTTGTTTGGTTGACACGAGGTGAGTATGTAGCAGTGTGGTACTGTTGACCCAAAGTTAGAATGTAGCAATGCTGGTAGGGTTGACACGACGTGAGTACGTAGCAGTGTTTGTTTGGTTGACACGAGGTGAGTATGTAGCAGTGTGGTACGGTTGACCCAAAGTTAGAATGTAGCAATGCTGGTAGGGTTGACACGACGTGAGTACGTAGCAGTGTTTGTTTGGTTGACACGAGGTGAGTACGTAGCAGTGTTTGTTTGGTTGACACGAGGTGAGTATGTAGCAGTGTGGTACGGTTGACCCAAAGTTAGAGTGTAGCAATGCTGATATGGTTGACACGAGGTGAGTATGTAGCAGTGCTCTTTGGATTGACAAGAGGTGAGTATGTAGCTGTGCTTGTTGGGTTGACACGAGGTGAGTATGTAGCAGTGTGGTACGGTTGACCCAAAGTTAGAATGTAGCAATGCTGATATGGTTGACACGAGGTGAGTATGTAGCAGTGTTGGTATGGTTCACAAGAGGTGAGTATGTATCTGTGCTGGTAAGTTTGGCATGAGGTTACTATGTAGCAATGCAGTTATGTATGGCACGAGGTGAGTATGAAGCAGTGCAGGTATGTATAACACGAGGTGAGTATGTAGCAGTGCTGGTATGTATGTAACGAGGAGAGTATGTACCAATGCATAAAGTGTTGACACAAGGTGAATATGTAGCTGTGCTTGTCGGGTTGACACGAGGTGAGTATGTAGCAGTGTGGAACTGTTGACCCAAAGTTAGAATGTAGCAGTGCTAATAGGGTTGACTCGAAGTGAGTATGTAGCAGTGCTTGTTGGGTTGACACGAGGTGAGAATGTAGCAGTGCTTGTTGGGTTGACACGAGGTGAGTATATAGCAGTGTTTGTTGGGTTGACACAAGGTAAGTATGTAGTTGTGCTTGTTGGTTTAACACGAGGTGAGTATGTAGCAGTGTGGTACGGTTGGCCCAAAGTTAGACTGTAACAATGCTGGTAGGGTTGACACGACGTGAGTATGTAGCATTGGTTGTTGGGTTGACACGAGTTGAGTATGTAGCAGTGTTGGTATGGTTGACACGAGGTGAGTATGTAGCAGTGTGGTACAGTTTGATCCAAAGTTAGAATGTAGTAGTGCTGTTAGGGTTGACACGAGGTGAGTATGTAGCAGTGCTTGTTGGGTTGACACGAGCTGAGAATGTAGCAGTGATTGTTAGGTTGACAAGAGGTGAGTATGTAGCAGTGCTTGTTAGGTGGACATGAGGTGAGTATGTAGCAGTGCTTCTTGGGTTGACACGAGGTGAGTATGTAGCAGTGCTGGTAGGGTTGACACGAAGTGAGTATGTAACAGTGCTTGTTGGGTTGACACGAGGTGAGTATGTAGCAGTGCTTTTTGGAATGACATAAGGTGAGTATGTAGCAGTGCTTGTTGTGTTGACACGAGGTGAGTATGTAGCAGTGCTGGTAGGGTTGACAAGAGGTGAGTATGTAGCAGTGTGGTACGGTTGGCCCAAAGTTAGAATGTAGCAATGCTGGTAGGATTACCACGACGTGAGTATGTAGCAGTGGTTGTTGGGTTGACAAGAGGTATGTAGCAGTGCTGGTAGGGATGATACAAGTTGAGTATGTAGCAGTTTTGGTATGGTTGACACGAGGGGAGTATGTAGGAGTGTGGTACGGTTGCCACAAAGATAGAATGTAGCAGTGCTGGTAGGGTTGACACGAGGTGAGTATGTAACAGTGCTCTTTGGGTTGACACGAGGTGAGTATGTAGCTGTGCTTGTAGGGTTGACACAATGTGAAGGTGAATATGTAGCAGTGTGGTACGGTTGACTCGTAGTTAGAATGTAGCAATGCTAGTAGGGTTGACACAAGGTGAGTATGTAGCAGTGCTTGTTGGGTTGACACGAGGTGAGTATGTAGCAGTGTGGTAGGTTTGACCCAAAGTTAGAATGTAGTAATGCTGGTAGGGATGACACGTGGTGAGTATGTAGCAGTGCTCTTTGGGTTGACACGAGGTGAATATGTAGCTGTGCTCTTTGGGTTGACACGAGGTGTGTATGTAGCAGTGTGGTACGATTGACCAAAAGTTAGAATATAGCAATTCTGGTAGGGTTGACACGACGTGAGTATGTAGCAGTGCTCTTTGGGTTGACACGAGGTAAGTATATAGCTGTGCTTGTTGGGTTGACACAAGGTGAGTATATAGCAGTGTGTTACGGTTGACCCAAAGTTAGAATGTAGCAATGCTGGTAGGGTTGACACGTGGTGAGTATGTAGCATTGACTGTTGGGTTGACACTAGGTGAGTATGTAGCTGTGCTTGTTGGGTTGTCACGAGGTGAAAGTGAACATGTAGCAGTGTGGTACGGTTGTCCCAAAGTTAGAATGAAGCAATGCTGTTAGGGATGACACAAGGTGAGTATGTAGCAGTGCTTGTTGGGTTGACACGAGGTGAGTATGTAGCAGTGCTGGTAGAAATGATACAAGTTGAGTATGTAGCAGTGTTGGTATGGTTAACACGAGATGAGTATGTAGGAGAGTTGTATGGTTGACCCAAAGTTAGAATTTAGCAGTGCTGGTAAGGTTGACACGAGGTGAGTATGTAGCAGTGCTCTTTGGGTTGACACGAGGTGAATATGTAGCTGTGCTTGTTGGGTTGACACGAGGTGAGTATGTAGCTGTGCTTATTGGGTTGAAACGAGATGAGTATGTAGCAGTGTTGGTAGGGTTGACACGAGATGAGTATGTACCAGTGTGGTACGGTTGACCCAAAGTTAGAATGTAGCAATGCTGTTAGGGATTACACAAGGTGAGTATGTAGCAGTGCTTGTTGGGTTGACACGAGGTGAGTATGTACCAGTGTGGTACGGTTGACCCAAAGTTAGAATGTAGCAATGCTGGTAGGGTTGACACAAGGTGAGTATGTAGCAGTGCTCTTTGGGTTGACACGAGGTGAATATGTAGCTGTGCTTGTTGGGTTGACACGAGGTGAGTATGTAGCTGTGCTTATTGGGTTGAAACGAGATGAGTATGTAGCAGTGTTGGTAGGGTTGACACGAGGTGAGTATGTAGCAGTGCTTCTTGGGTTGACACAAGGTGAGTATGTAGCAGTGCTTGTTGGGTTGACACGAGGTGAGTATGTAGCAGTGCTGGTAGAAATGATACTAGTTGAGTATGTAGCAGTGTTGGTATGGTTAACACGAGGTGAGTATGTAGGAGAGTTGTATGGTTGACCCAAAGTTAGAATGTACCAGTGCTGGTAAGGTTGACACGAGGTGAGTATGTAACAGTGCTCTTTGGGTTGACACGAGGTGAGTATATAGCTGTGCTTGTTGGGTTCGACACGAGGTGAGTATGTAGCAGTGTGGTACGGTTGACCCAAATTTAGAATGTACCCATGCTGGTAGGGTTGACACATGGTGAGTATGTAGCAGTGATTGTTGGGTTGACACGAGGTGAGTATGTAGCATTGCTGGTAGGGTTGACACGAGGAGAGTAAGTAGCAGTGCTTTTTGGGTTCACACGAGGTGAATATGTAGCTGTGCTTGTTGGGTTGACAAGAGGTGAGTATGTAGCAGTGCTGGAATGGTTGACACGATGTGAGTGTGTAGCATTGCTTGTTGGGTTTAAACGAGGTGAGTATGTAGCAGTGTGGTAAGGTTGACCCAAAGTTAGAATGTAACAATGCTGGTAGGGTTGACAAGAGGTGTGTATGTAGCAGTGCTAGTAGGGTTGACATGAGGTGAGTATGTAGCTGTGTGGTACGGTTGGCCGAAAGTTAGAATGTAGCAATGCTGGTAGGGTTGACACGACGTGAGTATGTAGCAGTGTTTGCTGGGTTGACACGAGGTATGTAGCAGTGCTGGTAGGGATGATACGCAGTGCTAGTAGGGTTGACATTAGGTGAGTATTTAGCAGTGCTTGTTGGGTTGACACGAGGTGATATTGTAGCAGTGCTGGTAGGGTTGACACGAGGTGAGTATGTAGCAGTGTGTTACGGTTGGCCGAAAGTTAGAATAGAGCAATGCTGGTAGGGTTGACACGACGTGAGTATGTAGCAGTGTTTGCTGGGTTGACACGAGGTATGTAGCAGTGCTGGTAGGGATGATACGAGTTGAGTATGTAGCAGTGTTCGTATAGTTGACTGGAGGTGAGTATGTAGCAGTGTGGTACGGATGACCCAAAGTTAGTATGTAGCAGTGCTGGTAGTATTGACACGAGGTGAGTATGTAGCCGTGTGGTACGGTTGGCCCAAAGTTAGAATGTAGCAGTGCTGGTAGGGTATGACATGACGTGAGTATGTAGCAGTGGTTGTTGGGTTGACACGAGGTGAGTATGTAGCAGTGTGGTACGGTTGACCCAAAGTTAGAATGTAGAAATGCTGGTAGGGTTGACACGAGGTAAGTATGTAGCAGTGCTGATTGAGTTGACACGAGTTGAATATGTAGCTGTGGATGTTGGGTTGTAATGAGGTGAGTATGAAGCAGTGTGGTACGTTTGACCCAAAGTTAGAATGTAACAATGCTGGTAGGGTTGACACGAGGTGAGTATGTAGCAGTGCTGGTAGTGTTGACATGAGGTGAGTATGTAGCAGTGCTTGTTGTGTTGACATGTGGTGAGTATGTAGCTGTACTTGTTGGGTTGACACAAGGTGAGAATTTTGCAGTGTGGTACGGTTGGCCCAAAATTAGACTGTAGCAATGCTGGTAGGGTTGACACGAGGTGAGTATGTAGCAGGGCTGGTAGGGTTGTCATGAGGTGAGTATGAGGCAGTGCTTGTTGGGTTGACACGACGTGAGTATGTAGCAGTGCTTGTTGGGTTTACACGAGGTGAGTATGTAGCAGTGTTGGTAGGGTTGACATGAGGTGAGTATGAAGCATTGCTTCTTGGTTTGATACGAGGTGAGTATGTAGCAGTGCTTGTTTGTTTGACACGAGGTGAGTATGTAGCAGTGTGGTACGGTTGACCAAATGATAGAATGTAGCAATGCAGGTAGGGTAAACACGAGGTGAGTATGTAGAAGGGCTGGTAGGGTTGACATGAGGTAAGTATGTAGCAGTGCATGTTGGGTTGACACGAAGTGAGTATGTAGCAGTGCTTGTTGGGTTGACACGAGGTGAGTATGTAGCTGTGCTTGTTGAGATGAAACAAGGTGAGTATGTAGCAGTGTGGTACGGTTGACCCTAAGTTAGATTGTAGCAATGCTGGTAGGTTTGACACGAGGTGTGTATGTAGCAGTGCTGGTAGGGTTGTCATGACGTGAGTATGTAGCAGTGCTAGTAGGGTTGACATTAGGTGAGTATGTAGCAGTGCTTGTTGGGTTGACACGAGGTGAGTGTGAAGCAGTGTGGTACGGTTGACCCAAAGTAAGAATGTAGCTTAGCTGGTAGTGTTGACACGAGGTGAGTATGTAGCAGTGTTGGTAGGGTTGATATGAGGTGAGTATGTAGCAGTGCTTCATGGGTTGACACATGGTGAGTATGTAGCAGTGCTTGTTGGTTTGACACGAGGTAAGTATTTAGCAGTGTGGTACATTTGACCCAAAGTATGAATGTAGATTAGCTGGTAGGGTTGACACGAGGTGAGTATGTAGCAGTGTTTGTAGGGTTGACATGAGGTGAGTATGTAGCAGTGCTTGTTGGGTTTAAACGAGGTGAGTATGTAGCAGTGCTTGTTGGGTTGACACGTGGTGAGTATGTAGCAGTGATTGTTGGGTTGACACGAGGTGTGTATGTAGCTGTGCTTGTTGGGATGACATGAGTTGAAGGTGAATATGTAGCAGTGTGGTACGGTTGACCCAAAGTTAGAATGTAGCAATGCTTGTAGGGTTGACACAAGGTGAGTATGTAGCAGTGCTTTGTTGGGTTGACACGAGGTGAGTATGTAGCAGTGTGGCACGATTGACCAAAAGTTAGAATGTAGCAATGCTGGTAGGGTTGACAGGACGTGAGAATGTAGCAGTGCTTGTAAGGTTTACACGAGGTGAGTATGTAGCAGTGTGGTACGGTTGACCAATAGTTAGAATGTAGAATGCTGGTAGGGTTGACACGAGGTGTGTATGTAGCAGTGCTGGTAAGGTTGACATGACGTGAGAATGTAGCAGTGTTTGTTGGGTTGACACGAGGTGAGTATGTAGCAGTGCTGGTAGGGTTGACACGATGTGAGTATTTAGCAGTGTGGTACGGTTGGCCGAAAGTTAGAATGTAACAATGCTGATAGGGTTGACACGACGTGAGTATGTAGCAGTGGTTGTTGGGTTGACACGAGGTATGTAGCAGTGCTGGTAGGGATGATACGAGTTGAGTATGTAGCAGTGTTGGTATGGTTGACACGAGGTGCGTATGTAGCAGTGTGGTACGGTTGACCCAATGTTAGAATGTAGCAATGCTGGTAGGGTTGACACAAGGTGAGTATGTAGCAGTGCTTGTTGGGTTGACACGAGGTGAGTATGTAGCAGTGTGGTACGGTTGACACAAAGTTAGAATTTAGCAATGCTGGTAGGGTTGACACGACGAGGTGAGAATGTAGCAGTGCTCTTTGTTTTGACACGAGGTGCATATGTAGCTGTGCTTGTTGGGTAGACACGAAGTGAGTATGTAGCAGTTTGGTACGGTTGAACCAAAGTTAGAATGTAGTAATGCTGGTAGGTTTGACACGTGGTGAGTATGTATCAGGTATTTTGGGTTGGCACGAGGTGAGTATGTTGCTGTGTTTTTTGGGTTGCCAAGAGGTGAAGGTGAATATGTAGCAGTGTGGTACGGTTGACCCAAAGTTAGAATGTAGCAATGCTGGTAGGGTTGACACAAGGTGAGTATGTAGCAGTGCTTGTTGGTTTGACACGAGGTGAGTATGTAGCAGTGTGGTACAGTTGACACAAAGTTATAATGTAGCAATGCTGGTAGGGTTGACACGAGGTGAGTATGTAGCAGTGCTCTTTGGGTTGACACGAGGTGAATATGTAGCTGTGCTTGTTGGGTTGACACGAGGTGAGTATGTAGCAGTGTTGGTAGGGTTGACACGAAGTGAGTACGTTGCAGTGCTTCTTGGGTTGACACGAGGTAAGTATGAAGCAATGCTGGTAGGGTTGACACGAGGTCAGTATGTAGCAGTTCTTGTTGGGTTTACACGATGTTAGTATGTAGCAGTGCTTGTTGGGTTGACACAAGGTGAGTATGTAGCAGTGTGATACTGTTGACCGAAAGTTAGAATGTGGCAATGCTGGTAGGGTTGACACGAAGTGAGTATGTAGCAGTGCTTGTTGGGTTGACACGGGGTGAGTATATAGCAGTGCTTGTTGGGTTGACATGAGGTGAGTATGTAGCAGTGCTTGTTGGGTTGACACGTGGTGAGTATGTAGCAGTGTGGTACTGTTGACCCAAAGTTAGAATGTAGGAGTGCTGGGAGGGTTGACACGAGGTGAGTATGTAGTATTGCTAGTAGGGTTGACACGAGGTAAGTACGTAGCAGTGCTTGTTGGGTTGACACGAGGTGAGTATGTAGCAGTGTGGTACGGCTGACCCAAAGTTAGAATGTAGCAATGCTGGTATGGTTGACACGAGGTGAGTATGTAGCAGTGCTTGTTGGGTATCCGCGAGGTATGTAGCAGTGCTGGTAAGGATGAAACGAATTGAGTTTGTAGCAGTGTTGTTATGGTTGACACGAGGTGAGTAAGTAGCAGTGCTATTAGGGATGACAAGAGGTGAGTATTTAGCTGTGCTGGTAAGGTTGGCAAGAAGTTAGTATGTAGCAGTGCTGGTAGGGTTGAGTCGAGGTAAGTATGTAGCAGTGTTTGTTGGGTTGACACGAAGTGAGTTTGTAGCAGTGCTGGTATAGTTGACACGAGATACGTATGTAGCAGTGTGGGTAAGTGTAACACGAGGTTAGTATGTAGCAGTGCTGGTCGTTGTGACATGAGGTTAGTATGTTGCAATGCTGGTAGGGTTGACATGAGGAGAGTATGTAGAAATGCTCGTAGTGTTGACACGAGTCGAGTATGTAGCTGTGCTGGTAAGGTTGGCATGAGGTTACTATGTAGAAATGCAGGTATGTATGACACGAGGTGAGTATGTAGCAGTGCAGGTATGTATGACACGACGTGAGTATGTAGAAGTGCTGGTATGTATGACACTAGGTGAGTATATAGCAGTGCAAGAAGGGTTTACACAAGGTGAGTATATAGCTGTGCTGGTAAGGTTGACATGAGTTTACTATGTATCAATGCAGGTATGTATGACACGAGGTGAGTTATGTAGCAGTGCAGGTATGTATGACACGAGGTGAGTATGTAGCAGTGCTGGTAGGGTTGTCTCGAGATATTATGTTGTAGTGTTGGTAGGTGTAACACGAGGTGAGTACGTAGAAGTGCTGGTAGGGTTGACACGAGTCGAGTATGTAGCTGTACTGGTAAGGATGACATGAGTTTACTATATAGCAATGAAGGTGTGTATTACAGGAGTGGAGTTATGTAGCAGTGCAGGTAGTGTTGACATAAGGTGAGTCTGTAAAAGTGCTGGTAAGGTTGACATGTGGTGAGTATGTAGCTGTGCTGGTAGGTTTTACATGAGGTGAGTATGTAGCTGTGCTGATAGGGTTGACATGATGTGAGTATGTAGAAGTGCTGGTAGGGTTGACACGAGTCGAGTATGTAGCTGTGATGGTAAGGTTGGCATGATGTTAATATGTAGCAATGAATGTATGAATGACACGAGGTGACTCTGTAGCAGTGCAGGTATGTATGACACGTGGTGAGTATGTATCAGTGCAGGTAGGGTTGACACGAGTCGAGTATGTAGCTGTGCTGTTAAGGTAGACATGAGGTTACTATGTAGAAATGCAGGTATGTATGACACGAGGAGAGTATGTATCAGTGTGGTACAAGTGGCCCAATGTTAGAATGTAGCAATGCTGTTAGGTTTTACACGAGGTGTGTATGTAGCATTTTTGTTAGGGTTGACCTGAGGTGAGTATATAGCATTGCTTGTTGGGTTGACACGAGGTGAGTATGCAGCTGTGCTTGTTGGGTTGACACGAGGTGAGTATGTAGCAATGTGGTACGATTGGCCCAAAGTTAGAATGTAGCAATACGGGTAGGGTTGAAACGAGGTGAGTATGTAGCAATGCTTGTAGGGTTGACACGAGGTGAGTATGTAGCAGTACTTGTTTGGTTGACACGAGGTGAGTATGTAGCAGTGCTTGTTGGGTTGACATGAGGTGAGTATATAGCATTGCTTGTTGGGTTGACACGAGGTGTGTATGCAGCTGTGATTGTTGGGTTGACACGAGTTGAGTTTGTTGCAGTGTGGTACTGTTGACCCAAAGTTAGAATGTAGCAAAGCTGGTAGGGTTGACCTGAGGTGAGTGTGTAACAGTGCTTGTTGGGTTGACACGAGGTGAGTATGTAGCAGTGGTTGTTGGGACGACATGAGGTAAGTATGTAGCAGTGCTTGTTGGGTTGACACGAGGTATGTAGCTGTGCTTATTGGGTTGACACTAGGTGAGTATGTAGCTGTGCTTGTTGGGTTAATACGAGGTAAGTGTGTAGTAGTGTGGTACGGTTGGCCCAAAGTCAGAATGTAGCAATGCTGGTAGTGTTGACACGACGTATGTAGCAGTGGTTGTTGGGTTGACACGATGTATGTAGCAGTGCTGGTAGGGATGATACGAGTTGAGTATGTAGCAGTGTTGGTATGGTTGACACGAGGTGAGTATGTAGCAGTGTGGTACGGTTGAACAAAAGTTAGAATGTATCATTGCTGGTAGGTTTGACACGAGGTGCGAATATAGCAGTGCTTTTTGCGTTGACACGAGGTATGTAGCTGTGCTTATTGGGTTGACACTAGGTGAGTATGTAGTACTGTGGTACGGTTGACCCAAAGTTAGAATGTAGCAATGCTGGTAGGGTTGACGCGAGGTGAGTATGTAGCAGTGATTGTTGGGTGGACACGAGGTGAGTATGTAGCTGTGCTTATTGGGTTGACTCTAGGTGAGTATGTAGCAGTGTAGTGCGGTTGACCCAAAGTTATAAAGTAGCAATGCTGGTAGGGTTGACGCGAGGTGAGTATGTAGCAGTGATTGTTAGGTTGACACGAGGTGAGTATGTAGCAGTGCTTGTTGGGTTGACACGAGGTGAGTATGTAGCAGTGTGTTACGGTTGACCCAAAGTTAGAATGTAGCAATGCTGGTAGGGTTGACGCGAGGTGAGTATGTAGCAGTGATTGTTGGGTTGACACGAGGTGAGTATATAGCTGTGCTTGTTGGGTTGACACGAGGTGAGTATGTAGCAGTGCTGGTAGGGTTGACACAAGGCTAGATTGTGGCAGTGCTAGTAGGTGTGACACGAGGATAGTATTTAGCAGTGCTGGTAGGGTTGACACGAGGTTAGAATGTAGCAGTGCTGGTAGGGTTGACTCGAGGTGTGTATCTAGCAGTGCTGGTAGGCGTGGAAAGAGGTGAGTATGTAGCAGTGCTGGTAGGGTTGACACGAGGTGAGTATATAGCTGTGCTGGTATGGTTGACACTAGGTGAGCATGCAGCAGTGTGGTACGGTTGACCCAAAGTTAGAATGTAGCAATGCTGGTAGGGTTGACGCGAGGTGAGTATGTAGCAGTGATTGTTGGGTTGACACGAGGTGAGTATGTAGCTGTGCTTATTGGGTTGACTCTAGGTGAGTATGTAGCAGTGTAGTGCGGTTGACCCAAAGTTATAAAGTAGCAATGCTGGTAGGGTTGACACGATGGGAGTATGTAGCAGTGCTGGTAGGATTGATACGAGGTTAGAATGTGGCAGAGTTTGTAGGTGTGACCCGAGGTGAATATCTAGCAGTGCTGGTAGGGTTGACACAAGGCTAGATTGTGGCAGTGCTGGTAGGGTTGACACGAGGATAGTATTTAGCAGTGCTGGTAGTGTTCACACGAGGTTAGAATGTAGCAGTGCTGGTAGGGTTGACACGAGGTGTGTATCTAGCAATGCTGGTAGGTGTGGAAAGAGGTGAGTATGTAGCAGTGCTGGTAGGGTTGACACGTATTGAGTATCTAGCATTGCAGGTAGGTGTGGCATGAGGTGAGTATGTAGCAGTGCTGGTAGGTTTTACACAATGTGAGACTGTAGCAGTGCTGCAAGGGTTGACACGAGGTGAGTATGTAACAGTGCTGGTAGGGTTGACACTAGGTTAGAATGTGGCAGTGCTGGTAGGTGTGACACGAGGTGATTATCTAGCATTGCTGGTAGGTGAAGTATTAGATGAGTATGTAGCAATGCTGGTAGGGTTGACACAAGGTGAGTATGTAGCAGTGCAGTTAGGTTTGCAACGAGGTGAGTATTTAGTAGTGCTAGTAGGGTTGACACAAGGTGAGTATCTTGCAGTGCTGGTAGGTGTGGCCTGAGGTTAGTATCTAGCAGTGCTGGTAGGGTTGACACGATGTGAGAATGTAGCAGGTCTGGTTATTGTGACACTAGGTGAGTATGTAGAAGTACTAGTAGGGTTGACGCAAGGTGAGTATACAGCAGTGCAGTTTGGGTTGACACGAGGTGAGTATGTAGCAGTGCTGGTAGGTGTGACATCAGTTGAGTATGTAGCAGTGCTGGTAGGATTGACACGATGTTAGAATGTGGCAGTGCTGGTAGGGTTTTCACGAGGTGAGTATGTAGCAGAGCTGGTAAGGTTGACACGAGATTAAAATGCAGCAGTGCCGGTAGGTGTGTCATGAAGTAAGTATGTAGCAGTGCTAGTAGGGTTAACATAAGGTTAGTAACTAGCAGTGCAGGTATTGTTGACACGAGGTTAGATTGTAGCAGTGCTGTTAGGTGTGGCATGAGGTGGGTATGTAACAGTGCTGGTAGTTGTGGCATGAGGTGAGTATGAACCAGTGCTTGTAGGGTTGAAACGAGGTGATTATGTAGCAGTGCTCGTAAGTGGTGCATGATGTGAGTATGTAGCAGTGCTGGTAGGGTTGACATGAGGTGAGTATAAGGTAGTGCTGGTAGGGTTGACACGAGGTGAGTATCTAGCAGTGCTGGTAGGTGAGGCATGAGGTGTTTATGTAGCAATGTTGCTGGGTTGACACGAGTTTAGAATGTGGCAGTGCTAGTGGGGTTGACATGAGGTGACTAATTAGAAGTGCTGGTTGTTGTGACATAAGGTGAGTATGTAGCATTGCTCGTAGAGTTGACATGAGGTGAGAATGTAACAGTTCTGGTAGGGTTAACACGAGTTGAGTATGTAGCAGTGCTGGTAGGGTTGACACGTGGTTGGAATGTGGCAGTGCTAGTAGGGTTGACACGAGGTGAGAATGTAGCAGTTCTGGTAGGGTTGACACGAGGTGAGTATGTAGCAGTGCTGGTAGGTATGGCACGAGGTGAGTATGTAGGAGTGCTGGTAGGGTTGACACTAGGTGAGTATGTAGCTTTGCTGGTAGGGTTGACACGAGGTGAGTAAGTAACACTGCTGGTAGTGTTAACACTAGGTTAGAATATGGTAGTGCTGGTAGGTGTGACACAAGGTGAGTATCTAGCATTGCTAGTATGATTGACACATGGTAAGAATGTAGCAATGCTGGTAGTTGTGACACGAGGTGATTATCTAGCAGTGCTGGTAGGTGTGGCATGACATGAGTATGTAGCAGTGCTAGTAGGGTTGACTCGTGGTGAGAATGTAGCAGTGCTGGTAGGGTTGACACGAGGTATGAAGCAATGCTGGTAGGGTTGACACGAGGTGTGTATGTAGCAGTGCTGGTAGAGTTAACACAAGTTAAGAATGTAGCAGTGCTGGTAGGTGTGACACGATGTGAGTATCTAGCAGTGCTGGTAGGATTGACACATAGTGAGAATTTGCAGCGCTGGTAGATTTGACACGTGGTGAGAGTGTAGCAGTGCTGGTAGTGTTGACACGAGGTGAGAATGTAGCAGTGTTTGTAGGGTTGACACGAGGTGAGTATCTAGGAGTGCTGGTAGGTGTGGCATGAGATGAGTATGTAGCAGTGCAGGTAGGGTTGACACGTGGTGAGAGTGTAGCAGTGCTGGTAGATTTGACACGAGTTGAGTATCTAGCGGTGATGGTAGTTGTGGCATGAGATGAGTATGTAGCAGTGCTAGTAGTGTTGACACGAGGTGAGAATGTAGCAGTGCTGGTAGGGTTGACACAATGTGAGAATATAACGGTGCTGATAGGGTTTGAACGACGTGAGTATCTAGAAATGCTGGTAGGTGTGGCATGAGGTGAGTATCTAGAAGTGCTGGAAGGTTTGACACGTGGTTCAGAATGTAACAGTACTGGTAGGTGTGACACGTGGTGAGTATCTAGCAGATCTGGTAGGTGTGGCATGAGGTGAGTATGTAGCAGTGCTGGTAGTGTTGACACGAGGTAAGAATGTAGCAGTGCTGGTACGGTTGACACAAGGTTAGAATGTGGCATTTCTTGTAGTGTTGACACGAGGTTAGGATGTGGCAGTGCTGGTAGGTTTGACACGTGTTAAGAATGTGGCAGTGCTATAGGGTTGACAAGTGTGTAGAATGTGACAGTGCTGGTAGGGTTGACACGAGGTTAGAATGTGGCAGTGCTGATAGGGATGACACGTGTTTAGAATGTGTTAGTGATGGTAGGGTTGACACGTGTTTAGAAGGTGGCAGTGCTGGTAGGGTTGACACATGGTAAGAATGTAGCTGTGCTGGTAGTTGTGACACGAGGTGAGTATCTAGCAGTGCTGGTAGGTGTGCATGAGATGAGTATGTAGCAGTGCTGGTAGGGTTGATACGTGGTGAGAATGTAGCAGTGCTGGTAGTGTTGACACGAGGTATGTAGCAGTGCGTGTAGGGTTGACACGAGGTGAGTATGTAGCAGTGCTGGTAGGATTAACTCGAGGTGAGAATGTAACAGTGCAGTAAGGGTTGAAACGTGGTGAGTATGTAGCAGTGCAGGTAGGGTTGACACGAGATTAGAATGTGGCAGTGTTGGTAGGGTTTACAGGAGTAGAGTATCTAACACTGCTGGTACGTTTGACACGAGGTTAGAATGTGGCATTGCTTGTAGGGTTGACACGAGGTTAGAATGTGGCAGTGCTGGTAGGTTTGACACGTGTTTAGAATGTGGCGTTCTGGTAGGGTTGACACGTGTTTAGAATGTGACAGTGCTGGTAGGGTTGACACGAGGTTAGATTGTGGCAGTGCTAGTAGGGTTGACACGAGGAGAGTATCTAGCAGTGCTAGTAGGATTGACATGAGGTGACAATATAGCAGTGCTGGTAGGGTTGACACGAGGTTAGAATGTAGCAGTCCTGGTAGGGTTGACACGAGGTGAGAATGTAGCAGTACTGGCAGGGTTGACAGTAAGTGAGTATGTAGCAGTGCTGGTAGGATTGTCACGAGGTTAGAATGTGGCAGTGCTGGTATGTGTGACAAGAGGTGAGTATGTAGCAGTGCTGGTATGGTTGACACGAGGTTAGGTTGTGGCAGTGCTGGTAGGGTTTACAGGAGTAGAGTATCTAACACTGCTGGTACGTTTGACACGAGGTTAGAATGTGGCATTGCTTGTAGGGTTGACACGAGGTTAGAATGTGGCATTGCTTGTGGGGTTGACACGAGTTTAAAATGTGCCAGTGCTGGTAGGGTTGACACGAGTTTAAAATGTGCCAGTGCTGGTAGGGTTGACACGTGTTTAGAATGTGGCAGTGCTGGTAGGTGTGACACGATGTAAGTATCTATTAGTGCTGGTAGGATTGACACATAGTGAGAATGTAGCAGTGCTTGTAGAGTTGACATGAGTTGAGTATCTGGCTGTGCTGGTAGTTTTGGCAAGATATGAGTATGTAGCATTGCTGGAAAGGTTGACACGTGGTGAGAATGTTACAGTGCTGGTAGGGTTGACAAAATGTGAGAATTTAGCAGTGCTGATAGGGTTTGAACGAGGTGAGTAACTAGCAATGCTAGTAGGTGTGGCATGAGGTGAGTATCTAGCAGTGCTGGTAGGTTTGACACGTGGTGAGAATGTAACAGTGCTGGTAGGTGTGACACTAGGTGAGTATCTAGCAGTGCTAGTAGTTATGGTATGATTTGAGTATGTAGCAGTGCTGGTAGGGTTGACATGTGGTGAGAATGAAGCAGTGCTGAGGGGGTTGACACGATGTGAGTATCAAGCAGTGCTAGTAGGTGTGGCATGAGTTATGTATGTAGCAGTGCTTGTAGGAATGACACGTGGTTGGAATGTGGCAGTGCTGGTAGGGTCGACACGAGGTGAGAACGTAGCAGTGCTGGTAGGATTGACACGAGGTGAGAATGTAACTGTGCTGGTAGGATTGACACAAGGTGAGTATCTTGCAGTGCTAGTAGGTGTGGCATGAGGTTAGTATCTAGCAGTGCTCGTAGGGTTGACACGTGGTGAGAATGTTACAGTGCTGGTAGGTGTGACACGAGGTAGGTATCTAGCAGTGCTGGTAGGGTTGACACGATGTGAGAATGTAGCAGTGCTGGTAGATGTGACACTAGGTGAGTATGTAGCAGTCATGGTAGGTGTGGCATGAGGTGTGTATGTAGCAGTGCTTGTAGAGTTGACACGACGTGAGTATGTAGCAGTGCTGGTAGGATTGACACGAGGTGAGAATGTAGTAGTGCTGGGAGGGTTGAAACGAAGTATGTAGCAGTGCTGGTAGGTTTGACACGATGTAACAATGTAGTAGTGCTGGGAAGGTTGAAACGAGTTGGGTATATAGCAGTGCTGGTAGGTTTGACACGAGGTGAGTATGTAGTAGTGCTGGGAGGGTTGAAACGAAGTATGTAGCAGTGCTGGTAGGTTTGACACGATGTAAGAATGTAGTAGTGCTGGGAGGGTTGAAACG
>PNEQ01054747.1:0-24143 GCA_003012365.1 Medauroidea extradentata
TAAAAATTATACACTAAAAGAGCGAAATTCAAACATTTCTTGTCGGTTCAGGCTCGCACGTAGGCTCACATCAGCATACTTCATAGTCTCCACATGTAAAAGAAAAGAAAAAAAAAACAAGAGAAGAAACAGAATCTTAACCCAGAATAAATATCTTAAATAAGTATCTACACTGTCATAGATCCACTCAAATACTCATGTATGTACTTGGCTGAATGTATAAGATTTTAAGTGAAAATAGCAATTGAAAAGGAAGAAGTTTGTAATGTTGCATGACATTTTATAATGCAAAAACATTTCAGTTGTTAAAATGTGTACGTATTTAGCTGAATGTGTAAAATTTAGTTAAAATAGTTACCAAATGCAAACTTTCAGATTTGATAATCAAAAATAATGTCTTTAGGATAATATTCCAATTGCTTCAAGGTATGATCAGTTAAGCACATAATCTTTATAATGTTAACATAATGGTGAATGTGGGGGGAAAATTAACACATAGCCTATCTATATATATAAAAATGTTATGTTGGTTTGTGTACGCTTCAAAAACTCAAAAAGTTATGCACAGATCGAGCTGAAATTTTAGCATGATATATAATCCGCATCAAGGATTGTTTTTATCTAATTTGCGACCGCGGAAAAAAAAAAGCGAGGAAAACACTCAACACTCACTGACAACCGCAATAGTAATGGCTGTTGCTGTTAAATGCTGGGCAGCTGTTTTGCGGTGGAAGCTGCAGCCGGGCAGCTGCTTTATAGAGAAATAAAGATGAATTAAAAAAAGAAGTTCTGCAATTAAAGTACGCTTAGCGCAGTGGACTGGACAAATCTGTTTGTATTTGATGTTTTAAAGACAAACAGTGAATATAGTATAATATAGAATATAGTATCACCATCAATTAACACGTAACTAAAAGTTAGTTACTCTTTTCTATAGTACACGCGGGTGAAGCCGCAAAGGGACAGCTAGTTGGGTATAATTTTGTAGTGCAAGATACAAGTTTGATATTCCTAAAATTTGTATTTACAAATCGACTACCATACATATTATAATTTTCTAGCTGTTTTAAATTGTTCTGCAGCAAGTTTAAAGAATGGCTGAAAAAAAAAAATTTACTGCTGAGTATAATTTTTTAATGCGTGAATTTTGTAATTATTATGTAAAACCATATAAATGTTTCATGTATTTAAAATTAATGATTCTGTGCTAATTTTTTACTCTATTAGTTTTGTAAATTGTAAATTTACCAAAAATGGCTGCCAGTGTAGTGTGAAATGCTCAATTAATAATAGGTTTTTAGAGAATATTAAGTATGGATCTTGCAACAGAGTAGTGAGAAATGGAATAGTTTGTGATGGTTTTGATTTATGGCATCACTTTGACAAGTGTAGTGACATTAAACAAGGTAATAAAGTGGAAGGTGACTAATACTGCAAAAAGTGTAAACTGTGTCCAGACGAAAATTGTGATGTATCAATGGTGCAGAGAAAAGTGTTCAGCAAGAGTCATCACGTTGCAAACAGTTAAAAGCACTGTATCAAGAGTTAGATTCGCTAAACGAAAAATTAACACCAAGAATCACTACTCATCGTGTAGCATCTAAACTATTGGTTTTAAAGGTAAAGTTTATTAATAAAAAACATTTCTACAGTGATGAAAAGTAGTCGTACGTAAAGAAAATGTAGTTTACTTACTTTGGAATTTGCCGTTTTTCGTAGAAATTCTAAGTTCGACTCCCGTGTTTTACCAGATCCCCATGGTGTATGTTTATGTGGTACCAGCGTGCCTAGCGTTATCTATTTAAACTAGCGCTAATCCGTTGCGCAACTGTTCTTTAGCCAGCAAATTCAGCAGTAGAAAAACAGTCATGCTTCTAACACGCGTTTTTGCGATGACAGCTGTACATATTCAGAGAGAATTTTACGGTGTGCATTACAAATGATACTTGGAAGTAAAAGTGCTTCACTGCATGTTAGTGGCGTATATAGTGAGTGTTTTATAGCCTTTTTTCATTTGGAACTTTGGTAGATAATAATTATTACTAAAATTTCGCTGAGTGAATACGTTATGCGTACAACGTGTGGAGAGATGTCCATGAATGTACCTCAACAATAGGCGACAAATGCAATTTTACTGATCGTGGCGAAGATTCTGTAATCCAATAGCCATTGAGATGAGTAAGTAAAAAATTTTGTTTCAGGCATTTCTCTTGTTATTTTAGTGAAACAAGCGTGCACCATGCATCGTAGGAATTGTAATTTATAATTATGACCATTTAGTTACGTTAATATTTGCCTAACATGCATACAGTATTTATTAAATATTTATTTCTTTTGTATCTTTGTGCGACTTCTATTGGCATTAGAATGTGTTTAAATAGGGCATAAAATGGGTATTGAACACATGTAACATCGGTACATTATGCGTACAACGTGAATTAAAAATGCAACTTCTTTGACATGTATTTCAGTAAAAAATATTTTTAATGTGGCATACTAGTCAATCAGTGCAATAGGTAAATTGCATGCATTTACTACGGTTTTGTTTTCCACACTTTCAATTCGTGCTAGAACGAGTTAAAAAAGCTTTTGTTAATGTGTATTTGCCTACATGCTTATCATGAACCGTTTGCATTTGCGATTTCCCAGATTTTAACATCCCTTTAACACTATACACTTTTAAAATGCAGGCGTTTTTATTACTGGCTGCCATTTATTTTGGTTATATTTCACTGAAATTACTCGTAAATAGTACAGTTCAGCTGGTTATTATTATAAATTTACGTCTTTTACCCCACAATTTCCCTGATCTTCATAGCCCTCCCCGCTATTTTCTTATAAAGTACGCTTTTTGGGTACTCGTGCATATTTTTTTCCTGTTCTATTTACATAAAATTAATCATAAATAGTGTATTTCATGTAGTAATTATAATTATTTTACGTATGTTTACCCCACAATTTTCTTGAGCTTCATAGCCCCCCCCCCCCACTATCTATTTGGTACAATGTATGGGTAATTATTAATCACGACTACTAATTTCTGTTATTATTCAGTGTAATTAATTGTAAATAGTACATTTCTGCAGTTTTTTTTTTGTTAATTTTCGCATGAGTAGTGATATTTAGGCCTACCAAATTATCAAGATTCTAAGGGAAGACTTGCAAGTGGAAAGATAACAGAAACAGCCTTCCCAATCCAGCGAAGAAATGTGGTCATGAGTTGCTGAAACAAAAAAGAGGAACACAGATATTCCCCTTAGAAACTATTACTCAATACTTGGTGATACGAGCAACAAGAAAAATTGAAAAATATCGCTAGCAGTTAAAGCATATAATTCAACATTAACTCTAGTTGCTTTACTACTTGTGTGGTTGGCAACAAAATTACACAATATAGTTCCAAATATCTTCCTATTTAAATACAACCATACAAAAACAAAAGCAACCGAAATCATCATAATTGTATTATAGGCCTATAGGAGTAATAAACATTTTTTTAAATAAACTATATAGATTCCTACCGACTCCACAATTTATCTTATACGCGCAAACATCAAGTGATGTGTCCACACTGCCCATCGTATGCCGTTACATGCTGAAAGATACGAAATGGGTGGAAATAGAACTTTAGCAGGGGTTTTCTGAGTGCTCACATTATTCTGAACCACCTGTACTGAGTGTGTGAGTGAGTGTGAGAGAGAGACACGTATGTTCTACACCCTTAAATTAAAAATCTTTGGCTAGAAAGATAGCTAGCTATCAGTAAATTTCAGAAATGTTTCCAACAACTCCACAATCAAACACTTGTTCATTTATTGAAGTTACATTAACAAATTCATCTTCATTTCTGAACACGAAAAATTACATGTAAAAATTTTTTCCCCATAAATATCAACTAATTTTTCAAATTATTCCCCACCCAATCGCACACACAAATACATAGCAATTCATACGCTGCGACATACTGTGTACGCTGCGTTCGCTTGCCAGATAACATAACCACTAATCACTTTTTACAACATGTATTCATCTTGTACCGAGGAAATAGAGAAATTCCATTTTCCTGGGTCTGGAAAAGCTGATGCGGCAGACAGCAACAAAACTACGGCATAAAATTTAAACGGTAAGGCACACGAGAGCATTGTTTCACGCTTCTGTGCAATGTAAGCCGACACCCACATGATTCACACGAACTTTCTTTCTTCAGTCACACTACACATCACATAAGATAAACTACTATACTCGTAATGATGCAATAAACAATCGCTATCATTCCTATTTTACCATAGAGGTAAAGTTACTCTAAGTATTTTACAGAACCAATAAACGGGGAAAAAAATTTTCCCGGAAATTTGACACGATATCAAAACAAACAAAGTAGCAAAGGTTGTGCTTATTTACTCTATGGGTTGTGCCATAGATACCACGGTCTAAGAGGAAGAGGTCTTGACCAAGGTCTATAAAGGAGAGGTCGTCTCAAAACGGCAAAAATGTGTTCGGGTCGTTCGGGTATCTTCGAAAAATTACGTAGACTGGAGACCGTGAATTGTAAACAACCGCATCAAATGTATTGGTTTCCGCGTAGCTGTGTTAAAAGTTTTTATTTTATTGGAAGTAAATTGGTTTGAACAGTTTGTAGGTAATGTTTATGTGTGTTTAAAATATTTACAGAAGATTTAAGTAAATTCGGATATTCCACACATTCAGTGTTACAACTTATAAGAGGATGAAAATAGGTTACATCGTTGGCAGAACAAAAAGTATCAACGTGCTGGTTCCTTTGTTGCAGAGAACGACTACGAAACGACCTCATAAACGTACTGTCAAGAATTCAAATGAAAAAGGTAGGTTCATTTTGTTGTACGATGTAAACGTATCTAAGTAACTGTCCAAACCAGCTTATGAGAGCGAAGTAGTCGTCTTGTAGGTATTAAACGACTTTGCTGTGGTTCTGCTAGATGTCATCAGTACACATTAAATTTTAATTCCGATTTGATAAATTTGCAGTGATGGGATTTGTTTATACTGTAACAAGTATAACGGTCACATGTCTTACTCAAATGGCATGGGATAGGAAGTGAGTTGTAAGGTAGTAAGGTTGTGTATGGATGATTGTGTGTATTCGGAGATAGATGAGGGAATCAGTTTGCATGCAGACATTGACTGAGTAATGCACAGAAAATAATAAAATTAGGCATAATGTCAAGATGACAAAGGCGGTGAGATTCACTAGAGGATAAAGAGCAGGCTCGTGTACAAATGGAGTGAGTATTTATATGGGAAGTGACAGTACAAGCCCATATGAAAAAAAGTGTATCTGGGCCAGATCTGGCATCGGGGGTAGGCAGAAGTACACTAATTCATATCTGGTACAGATCAGTCTCATATTTGGCCAAATTCAGACATAAGCTTTTTCCATAAGGGAGTACGTAGGAGTAGTGTTACAGGAAGACTGAGGGTGGAAAATACAGGTATAAAGAATGGTTTCTAAAGGAAGAAGGGCCCTGGGAATGCTAGGAAGTGTCCTGAATAGAATAAATGGTGGGCTAAAGGAGAAAGCATACATACATCTCAATGGTGCGTCCAGTGCTGGACTACATAATTGCAGAGCGGGATCCTTACCAGGAAGGATAGGTACAGGAGCTGGAGAGGGTTCAGCGGAGGGTGACTAGGGTAGGTGGATAAGGCAAGGACTAGGACGAGAATATGAGGATGAGGGAAACTACAGGCCATCAGTGATGATGAAAGAAATGGGTTAGAAAGAATGGAGAGGCTTGTTGTGTTGTTCAAGGTGGTGAAGAGAGGGTGGACAGGGGCGTTAGGTTCCCAGTTATTCAGGAGTGACTGCAGAGGAAGAAGATCCAGAGAGCTTGGAGGACGACACAGAGGGATAGGCAGTCAGTGGTGAGGTAGGTGAGGTAGTGGAAAGTGCAGAGAGAGAAACTGGTGTGGGTTGAGAGGGTTAGGTTGTTCAGGAGGGTCTGGAGAGAGAGTGAATGAGATATGTAGACTTGGCAGACGACAGTCTATCAGTAAGAATGAAATTATTATTATATTCTGAAGAGAACTTGGAATTTAGAATTGCATGATGGAAATTTGTTTTGTAGCAGTGCGTAGTTTTGCAAATTTTATTGACCTTTAGCCCATTTACTTAATTTGGCAGTTCCATTGCATCCAGTAACGGTTACAGGAGTCTTAGTGGTACTGGAGTTGCGAATTGCATTACTGTAAATTTACTCCTAATTGTAGACTGTATAATCAACCTGTCATGTTATTGTGTAAATGTTGATCTCTGAAACTTAAGTGTAACCTTATCTGATTACAAACAGAATATTTTTTACACACATAAGTTAAATAAATCCAAACACAGGTTAAGGCATTGTCATTCTAGAATACATGCACTATTAAACATTATTTACCAAACCTGAATGATAATTATTGCCTATTATTCAGTGGGCCTATAAGATTATTACCTACTTTATTTAAATATAATTGCTCATTTCTCCCTTCCCATCAATGAATGGCCTTTACAGTTGCTTGTCTAATAACTCGTAGTAGTAAATGTGTAGGCAGTTTGTTTTTAGCTTTTAGTAATTATAGCCTAATGATAGTAATTCACTTGCAGTTGAGCACCCCCCCACCCCCCGGATGGCAAGCTGTAACTGCTTCCTCAAACACTTACCAAGCCCCTTCTAAACATTCCAACGTTCTCTGCCTTCACCAACTCTTCCAGCCAGAAGTAAATTTCACCCATTTACCAAACTCCTAAGCACTGTTCTGTTCCTCAAGGTATGAATATTCTCACTATTATTCCTTCTTCCTCCATAGGCTACTCTGACATATTTAATAGGTGGCCTAACTTACCTTGCAATTCATCCTCCCATCCATTCACCATCTTGTACATCCTGGCCGGCCTTCCCACTCTTCTCCTTTCCTTCAGTGAGTTTCACTCCGGTTCCTGCCTACTATTTTACTGTAAAGGCAGTAATAGAGAATACACATTGAATCTCACTAAGTAAATTCATTACTATAGAAATTGAAAAATAATATTAGGTATGGTACTGTATTTTCAAATATTAAGGCAGATAGATTCCCAACCACTCTTTAACTTAATTCTGAGTGTGTGTGATGTTCACATACAGTATTTGTATTCGTGACATATAATGTAGGGATGTTCACAAAAGATGTTTTTGCTATAGAAACATTTTGGCACTAAATAATGGCACGTTAATAACAAATAGTGCAATTTATGACAAAACTAGAAGAGATTTAATAAACACAATCAAAATTGCATTGAGTATTGGGCTCCTTTAACCAATTAAAATTGGATTCACAGCTTAACACAAAATATGTTGTAGAAGTTGTTCTATGTACATACACATGCCACATTACATGGGGATGTGAATACCTGAATGCACAGTCACTGTTTTTACTCTTAAGAGGAGTCTTTGCCTGTGTCTAATTTCCACCTTTGACACGTGGGAACAGCATAGCGATAAGGGCCTGTGTCCCACGCTTGACGAGAAGGACGTAGTCTCTATTTGCAGCACTCCAAATTGGCGTGCAAGGTTTTTGTTGTAGTCTTTTCTACAGGACTTTAAGCGGTGACCACAAAATTTTATTTTTTAATAGTATGAAGTAAAAACCAACGCATGCCACTTGCTTTGCACTTTACGAATTCATATAATATTTTCGGAGTTACAGCAGTCTAAAATACCTGTTTTTCCCATTTTGAGAGGCCCAAAAATCATGTTTCTAACAAGTGTACAGTTCTAAATATTTGAAAACATAGAAAAATGGTTTCTGTGTGTGTTCTTTTCATAGTTGAACATAATATGAATAAGTTCAATAGCTTTGCGTAAAAAAGAATACGCGTGACATGCTGCAATGCCATGAACGTGCCAGTCAAGGACTCATCTTAACGCGGTCTACTGCAATTGTCGTCACCATTTCTTTGTTTTTTATTTGTACCAGATATTTTTTTTCTTCTTTTAGACACAAAATGTAACAAAATTTAGCTCTTATGAAACTTTTTTATCTCATAGTTTTCGCGTAATGACTTGTTAACGTCATTTTTTGCATTTTTCTGTTTTAAGGACTACATTTAAACCAACTAATATACCAAACTAAAAAAAAACACAGTCGATAAAAACATTGCAGGCTACAATGTCATACTCATAAAAATAAATAGTAAAAATTATTGAATTTTTAAAATTTTTATTTTCAGTTTCAGCATTTTTAAAATACAAATAATTTTTATTCTTTATTTTCATGAGCATGACACTGTAGCCTGCAATGTCTTTATCCACTGTGATTTTTTTGAGTTTGGTATAGCAGTTGGTTTTAGTGTAGTCCTTAAAACGGAAACATGCAAAATATGACTTTAACAAGCCATTACGCGAAAACTATGAGAGATAAAGAAATTTCATAAGAGCCAAATTTAGTTACATTTTGTGTCTAAAATAAGAAAAAAAATATCTTGTATAAATAAGAAATTTAAAAAATGGTGATGAAAATGTGGTAGACTGCGCCCTGAAGTTTCGTACATAGACTTACTTAAACAGTGTCTGTGAATCTGCCTTTAAATGTTTTATAGTATATCTCGTGTAACTTTTCCATATTTTGACATTTCTGTTCTAAGAAGTTTGTCTGTCAGTTCCATCGTTTGGAGCTTTAAACCTACCTGGCTACCTGGAAAAGCAATGTCTCGCAAGCCTATTTACACACACACTTCTCTGAAGTGAACTGTCAAAATACGGAAAATGTTATACGAGACTGACTAAATATTTGTAAGCATAAGTTACACAACTTATTTTTGTTTTCCTGTG
Source organism: Medauroidea extradentata (assembly GCA_003012365.1). Classification (NCBI taxonomy): domain Eukaryota; kingdom Metazoa; phylum Arthropoda; class Insecta; order Phasmatodea; family Phasmatidae; genus Medauroidea; species Medauroidea extradentata. Next base: position 8,829 of record PNEQ01054747.1, read on the forward strand.
ATTTATTATTTTGAGTATTGTTTCAGGTACTTGAGAAAAATGCAATTTCCTCACTACATAACACAGTAAATCCAACATGGTATTTATTGAATGAATCTAACATTCTGCCTCATGGATTCAACATTCCACACAGAACCTGGATCAGTACTGGCAACAGAAGACGTGGTGTTACGTTACACAAGTGGGGAATGCAACATGAGCCTTCCAGACCACGCATCACTTCACTTACAAGAGTGCCAACATAGACAATTATTCAGTATAATGTAATTACGCAAGATGCAATCCAAGTGCTGAATCAACTTGATTCAGAGCTATTACTTACTTTTTCCCCCCTCTCATCAAATTATCTAAGTGTTGTGTCAGTTATGTGCTATAAGCTAAATAAATAAAATAACAGCAAATCCTAACCTGGTAGGAAAAACATCAGTTGTCCAGAAATGTGATGAAGTAATTGTTGGACAATGAAATGACAGTAATTACACCAGCTCAGAGAAAGTGTCGAGTTTTTAACCTGGGACACCAACACGCTGCAATGAAGGGTGTGCAAATTCAATATTAGGCCATATTTAACAGCATCTAAAATGGTGATAGTGTAGCTGCATTTATGTTAAAAATTCTTATACTGATAGTTGTACACAGATATTAAAAATTGGAAAATTATATGTTAAAGGTTGTGCTGAATTTTTTTTTGCATAGGTTCTAGTGGTTTGTGTCTTAACATGTGGGAGCAATAAATGATAGAAATATTTACAATCACATATTTTATTTTTGAAAGAATGCGTATTGTTGAACCAGTTGTCGTATTCAAGAAATGAAACGTACTTCAAATGCATAATCAGGTTACTTAGTCATGTGTGAATATGGCGTACTGGATTTTGTGTCAGATTTACACTCTAGGTCTACTTGGTATGGTTTATTGAAAAACATGTTAGGGGAATTGTTAGACCTGTACATCTCATTTTTAAAATAAGTTAAAAATTGTTTTTGCAATTCACCTTAATTCATTAATTTTCTTTGCATAAAATCAAACGATGGGATTTTTTCTTTTTCTGAAAAATAGTGCTGTGTTAAAAAAAATTTTGAGCCTCCATGCTAGTAAACCTACTGTAATGACTGTGTTAATGTGTTTTTAGGATTCCACATTGTTGTTTAGTTTTTTCAGGATTATATTTGCTGTTGAGATGACTTGCTGCTTGTGTGATGTGCCTGTGTGTACGAAACTACTTTAGTCGCAAGCAATATCAGTCTAATGCAGCTCCATTAAATGGTCTAACATTACTGAATAGTGTTACATGATAGTGTATGATAACTAAAGAGAGACGCGTACAATGAACTCATGAATATTTTTTCTTAACTTAATTATTGTACATAACTTATAACTAAATAAAAATACTGGAACAAGTGTACTTTTTTTTGTGATATTTATTTATGGACTTATTTTTTAATAATTTACTTTAATTTTTTTAGGGCATTAAACTGATAGTCTACTTCTCGTAATTACAACTTAAAATGTAGGTTCACCCTTAAACAAGATTTTTTAACTGTCTTGTCAAATTCCATAACTGCTCGTAAAACAATATTTCAGTTATAACCAAGATTCTTTTTTAAAGGTTGTTATGAATCGTAGATGTCCTGCATGGTATTGTTTCACGTCATTAAATTGATTGTGTAAATTTGGTAAATTTTTTTCAATTAGTTTTACTGGTTTAATGAATTCAGTCCAAAGCGTGGCAACAGAACGTAAGATTGTCTGATGTAGTTATTTCCCTGTTTATGTTATATGTATGTACTCTTGTAGTACAGACAGTTGTGTGAAAAATATTCACATCTTTGTGTTATCAAATGATGTCCCTATCTGTTGAAACATTACCCACATTATTTTCTTTGTTGAATGAAAAAAATGAGTCTGTTGCAAATTTCATTTCAAGGCCTTGCATGTTTTTGGGTTACTGGGTTTGCATTCTATCCCTGTTGTAGTAATGATTGATGTTCATAGCTGAGTGAAGAGGCTTACTGTGTCAAAATATTTTGTGACAAGAACACACTGTTCCTGCAAATTATTACACATTCTACTGAATTTTCAAACATTTTTATTTTAGATATGGTTTCAGGAGACCAATTTTTTTTGTAAAACATTAAGAGTTTCTCACATATTTAAAGTCAGCAATTTTGTTTCTGCTTAGCTAATAAACACCAATGTAAAGTACAATAAAATCCACTATCTTGATTGCCTACAGAAGTCAACAAATTACAGTTCAAATATAAGTTACATATCAATAAAATTCAGGGATTATAGTTGTTATAATTTGGCCAGAAAATGTAGTTTTGTTAAAAAGAAGTTCTCAAGGGGAAGATATATGCTAGTTGAGAGTAGAGAGCCCTGAACTTTTAATGCCATGAGGTAAGTGGTGAGTGAGAAATACCGTAGTTGATTCTAGAGCTTGCACTCTTCTAGGTTGTGATTGTGGTTGTTGTAGTCCAGTAGCTCACAAATTATATTTACAACAGTACAATACTATTGCATTCCATAGCAGATGCTAGAATGTGTATTACAAACTATGCTATATTTCCAGAACAATTATTTGCGAAGGTACAGGTACGTTGGAATCTTTTATAACAACTTGCTGTGAATTGCTGCAAAAACTTTTTATGGAATATTTGTGTTGTATTCAGACAATTTACATGTATTGAAGAGAGATATTGCACATACATGTTATTGTTAGAGCGAAGGTGGCGGTATGTAGCTATACTCTTTATAACGAGGTTTCACTGTAAATGCACAAACTCTGAACTTGCAGACAAAATATTATTAAGGACTCCTGTCAAACAGAATTTTTTATCAAATTTTAATATGAATACAACACCAAGCTCTTATCCAACAGCTGTTAATTTTAAGTACCTTTTTGCAGTTTGCATGCTGAACATTTGTGTTTAAGCTAGCTTATTAAAAGACTTGTAGGAGTTTGCAGGTTTAAAGAAAGGCAGTAGTTGAGTCAAACCTAGCAAATTAGTTTCCTGAAAAATGCTAGATTCACATACATTCTCACGTGCACGCAGAGTATATTGAAGTTGTTACAAATGTATAGAAGATCATTTTTTCAATCTTTTTGAATTGACTGTTTGTAAAATGATGCATTTCTTTAACATTATCTCTTTTCAAAAGCTAGCACTTTTCATACATTAACATGTTAGGCAATTCTATCCAGGTTTTTGTGGATACGTAATTATTTTTTGCTATTATTTCATTATTGTTTAGCAAAGGTGTGCAATACTCTCACTTCTTGTCCTTGAGAACATGAAGGTGGTGAGGTGTAATCAGTGATTTCTTGTGAGAATGGAGAAAGAGGATGAACGTAGAGGACAGTTTTTCACATGAAGGAAGGGTAACATCTGGGCTTCCACAGGGAAGTGTAACGGCCTCCCTGCTGTTTTCAGTTACGGTAAACAACGGAGGTGGTTGTGGGTAGCAAATTAATGCTGTCTGCAGATGATTGTGTCTTACATGAAAAGGCAGGTAGGACAGAAAAGTTGCAAGAGAGTAATGAGCAGGTAAGGAGGTAGCCTGTCAGAAGTAAAATTATGGTTAATGTGAAAAAGATAAAGCAGTACGATTTACGAAGCTAAAGAAAAGAGTGTGGAAGGTTTTAAATAGGAAGAACAAGATGCAGGGTTGCCTCAGAGGACAAATACCTTAAGATGGTGTTGCAAAACATCTTTGGTGGACAAAATAAGTGCAAAGAGTAGGTTCTAAGGGGAAATAGGCCTTGGGTGCTCCAGGAAGGGTTCTAAAGAGAGTCAGCCCTGAGGTGAAGGAGAAGGTATATGGCACTATGGTCAGGTCAATGATGGAATATGCTACTACAGTATGGGACCCACACATGGAAGTTGTTGTGAGGTTGCAGAGAAGGGCAGCCAAATGGGCAAAGGTTAGGTTGAGATAACAGTGGCAAGTCAAAGAGGAGAAGCTAATGTCAGGCTATCTCTGATGCTGAAGGAAATGAGGTGGTCCTTTATAAAAGACATGAACAGGGTTAGAGACCAGTGAGACTGTTTTCTATTAAATGAGGATGGAGGAGGGTGGGGTAAGTTGAAGGTAAGGCTGGCTGACTGTATAGAAGGGACAACTGCGTGATGGTTCAAAATGTGTGGAATAGGATGGAGAAGTAAGTCACTGGTGTAGCATAATATGACAGAGAGGAATTCTGGATGGTTTAGGAATTTGTTAAATAGGTAGGCCTACTGTGAGTCAATATTTAAAATTATATATATATATATATATATATATATATATATATATATATATATATATATATATATATATTAAATCTCAGTACAGTAATAACAATTTCAGTGTGTTGGACTGCGATAGTGGAAATACTCAACTTATTAGGTAAATTACGAGAATCTTTTAAATTTTGAAATGCTGACGATGAACTGTCAGTATAATTAGAATATATATTTTAGCATATGGTTTTAGAAAATTTACAACAAAAAAAAAAAACAGTCCTGAGAGATGTGCTTACATTACACTCTTTTAACCTTCTTCCCTTTTACTGAATTTTTTATTTCCTCCGAACATTGAAAAACAAAGAATAAATTAAAGCATCTAGAAAACCAATACCCAGGCAATTTTCATTGCTCGGAACACATAGCAACCAAGCGAAATTTTAAATATCTTTGTATAATACTGCTTTGAATCGGGACTCGGGTAAACACTAGACGAAATATTTAGAAATAAATAAAAAAAACTGTTGAAAAATACACCCTTGTATTACTTTATCCAATGTTGACGATCACCTGGAAGTTCAAAGACGTAAAATACTTGTAACCTACCGAATGTGGAATGTCCTACAGCCAATTATGTTTATCGGCAAAATCAGCATTAACTTCATATTGACACTGTCATAACAGTTTTTATTTTAAAAACGAAAACCATAGCCTAACACAACATAACTCCGTGTAGGCGCATAAAGTATAAAACGGCTTTAAAACTCACCGTTTGTATGGTACGAGGCACGTCCCTTAACATATTATAACCTACAGTTTACTAAGATTTATTTAAATAACGTATGTTTTGTATGCAAAATATCAAAACAAAAGAGTAAAACAAACATATACTGCATACTTCACCACTGAAACTATGTATATATATTGTTAGAATGACTAACACAATTAAATATTTTATGAAATGCAGCATTTTAAAACATGTATAATTCAAAATGCCGCCGTGTTCGGGTCTCCGAGCTACGTCATGCGCTACTGTCCAATGACAGCAATTTTGCGTTTTGGGACGACCTTCCTTCTACTGACCTTGGGTCTTGACCATGGAGGTATTAGTCTATGGAGTGGCAGCTGCCGTACATTTCAATAGTTATCATGTGAAGCCGATCATTTTCGAACATTTTCGAACTGCGCATGCGCAGGACATTATTTTTCACGAGTCGCCATATTTTGGGTGGCAAAACAATAGCAGAAAGCAATGTAATTATGTAATTTTTTACAAAAATTCGCGCAAATTTTCTATTTGAATCGTACACAACAGATTACAATTGCTTCAGAAATATAAAAAAAACCTAATTAGCTCTCGCTGTGTGTATGTACTTTATAAACTTGATGAATTTAAATAAAAGTTTCTTACCTGTTAAAAGATAATCCTCCGCAACGATCGAATATGTTTGTAAGGCCAAGAACTGCACAAACTTTCACCAGAATGTGTAGTTAACAAAAAACTAAAACATTTTCATTCAGCTCAATGCTATATTTACATGTTTTTGCCACCACTAGCTCTATCCTTGTCTTTAAACGTCGTCTGTTGGCCGGCTTCAAATTTGCTCAAAGGCTTCTACTCCATAGACTAATACCTCCATGGTCTTGACACTGCATATGCTCTCCAGCAAGAGAAAGTGACCTCTTCGGCCGGTAATTATAAACGTCTTTCGAAGTACAACCATTCTCCCTCCACCCAAATCTGGTGTTTTGCACATTATAGACCTCTTTCAGAGAGCGGCGGATAGCCAGCGAATAACCATTCGCCACCAAGTTTCCACTTTTTGGGAGATTGCAGGTGAATGACGGCCAGTTATGAAAAAGGGCGAAGAATTTTAACGAATTCATGTGGCACATGGATGAAGTTGTCAACTATTATGAATAAATAGACGACAAACGACATGCGCGACTACCCAAAATATATATTAGGGACATGGAAGATCCCTTTTCAACTGCAGTTCATCTCTGCGCGATACATCGCAAGCATTACATTCTGCAGTGATTTTCTTCCACATTTCCTTTTGTTGTAATTGGACACAGAGTCAGTTTTCTTATTTGTAGTAATGTTTTTGTATTTTTTATCATGTCAAAAAAATTGCTTTTTCTTTAGAAGTGTATCGCACTGTCGAATTTTTTTATCTTCCATAGTCAAACTTTTCCGCGGCTTCCTTCAATCACTTCGAATATCTCACGTGTGCCCCACTACAAAGAGAACAAAATTGTTTACAGACAAGGAAAACAAAATCGAAATGATTTTGTTTTTAATGTTAGGTGTGTTCATAACAGTGGTCTCTGAGCACTCGAGTATATGTTCGCTGCTAAAAATGAGGCTGTGTTGCCAAATTTTATGAAGGAGAACCATCCAACTCCCATTCAGCCGGCTATCTCCTGGTGATCCATCGGCAGACAACTGTAGTGTAGGAAGGGTGGAAGATCGCCAGAGAACTGCTGCGCGAATAAAGGCCAGGGGCTTGCCAGCAAGCCTTCGGGGGACGTTTATAATTACGGCCTTTCATGTCGCCGAGCGCTTGTAGTCATTTGGTGGAAGATTTGTCTAGTTTACATCACACGTTTTAACATTTTTTGCAATTATTTATGTAAAATAATGTTAATAAGGTAAGCTGGGGGCCGATTAAGGCCGGTAATTATAAACGTCTTTCGAAGGACAACCAATCTCCCTCCAACCAAATCTGGTGTTTTGCACATTATAGACCTCTTTCAGAGAGCGGCGAATAGCCGGCGAACAACCATTCGCCACCAAGTTTCCACTTTTTGGGAGATTGCAGGGAGGCAATTAAATATCGCTTTTGAGAGGTGCAGCGCAAAATTTGAACTTGCGCTGCGTTGCTTCGATATTAAATATACAAATACGCAGGTGCAAGTGGTCACGTGACGGCGCAAAGTGCCTGAAAATCTGCGCCCTTCGCGCATGCGCAGTGGACAATTTTCGGGTGTATGAAAGTGAATTAACATAAAAGTTGAATTCAATTCAATTTATTTTCGTCCAATTTGATCATACAGGAATTATGATATAGGACATGTCAAAATTTTGCAATAACAATACACATATTGTACAATAAAGACTGTTGCATAATAAAATAAATCTAAAAAGCTTGCAAACATAACACATAAAATTTTTGTTATTTTTTAGAACAAGACAATTATAACACATTAATATCAAAAGCAGGAAGCTCTATTATTCGTGCTGTCATTGATAAATTCATCGATAGAATAATAACACTTGTCAATTAAAAGTTTAAAAACTGCCTTTTTAAATTTTTTCAATGAATTTATCTCTTTTATACCTTTGGGCAACTTGTTGAATAATTTTCCCCCTTTGTGAAGGACAGTATTGAAAGAACTAGAAATGTTTGTATGTTTAAAATGAACATTGTCCGTTTGCCTTGTGTTATAGTTATGTATTTGAGAATTCATAGTAAAAGACTCTAGTTTATGTTTCCAAACGAAAATGAGAGAATTATAGATATAAGTACATGGTGCTGGCAATATATTATTCGCTTTATCTGTATCCAGTGTTCTATGAACATTAATTATTTACGTTTTCGTGTACACATTTCAGCTTTTAATAGTTACAAAGTACAGTAGAAGTACGAAACTGAAATGTTTTTTACTAAGGAAGCAATTAAAAATGGGCAACGAATTATCCTTTCCCCGGAATATATTTTGAGGGTATTTTTACGTGGCAAGCGACGAGAAAATAGATTTGGTTTGTGACGAGGTTATTTGTAACCTTAAAAACTTTGCTTAAAACTTTTATGCAAATGATAATATAAATAAATAGCGAACATGTTTTGCAAGTACCTGTTTGGCTAATTGCTTAGAACAGTGACATTTTCCTCTCTATTTTACGTGCTTGGATGGGGTATTTCAACAATCACATCTTTCTTGCCGACTTGTTTCCATATACGTACTTGATATTTAAGAGTGATTATGTTGGGATTCTCTTTATTTCATAAAACGGGAGGGCTACCATTTTAGTTTTAAGTCTTTCGTGAGACTTGCTGTCTACATATATCACACCCTATCTCGGTTAACATTGAACTTTCAACAATCTAGACCTAATTAAATTTATTGCAGTATTGTTGTACGAACGCCACTCGTATTCACTACACATTAGCAATGAATTATTTTGAAATAATCAACGTATCACGATTTACGACTCACTGAAAGACGAATGCCACATGTATAGCCCATTAGGTAGTAGGCCTACACACTCAAATACCATGCCACACAAGTTAAATTAACTTACGTGAATTTCAAAACTAGGCCACTCAAATTAATATCAGTACAAATATAAAATGTACACATAATTTTTGCTCTCATCGCGTCACACATCTATCACTTTACGCACTTTATTTTCCGTTAGCAACATAAAGTATGTAAAAGCTGGTTACAGACGAAAACCACTCTAATGCACGATGTACATATAATGGTGTGCCGTGCGCATTTTATCTTTTTCTCACTCTAATCTTGTGACGTCACTCCGTACCCAGATTGCTCGGAATGGCCATTTAAATGTACACAAATCTGTGCTTCTTTTCATGTCAACGGCGATTTTTAAAGAAACTACGAGGTGCAAGCTGATCGGATCTCTCTGAAAATAAACTTGAACAGATACTTCGTGTGCTCATAATAGTAACAACCGGTCATTTACATACGAAATAACTATGTGCCTATCAGTGCAAGCAAGACGACTTCGGCTCGTTCTGCTGTACTCGCATAAAAGCTAAATAATGAAATTGGTATGTTGTTTAGTACAACAATTTGCAAAATACGGTCTTCAAAAATTCTTCCATGCTCATCCACGAAACGTATTCTGCGAATTAGCTGTTTGCTTTCCATGTAAATAATGTTTATGCAGTGTGGGGTTAAGTGATTTTTTTTTTTTACGTTTATAGGTAGCAACTTATTGCAAAACAGTTTATATATTACGAAAGTCAATATTTTAGTGAAAAATTGAAATGTTTTAGGTTCTATTATTTGGTTAATATTTTAAAAGTAACGTTCTGGCAGTAAGGTTGCCTAACCAACAATTTGCATAATGTAGCTTGGACATAAATAAAGGTAAGTGTTATGCAATCGTTTGCAAAACCAGGCTGTTACAATGTGTTTAGTAATAATTTTTCTTAACATTTATGTCCGGCAACTACAATTCAACTGTGGTTGCAACGTCGGTTTAAATGAATATTGTAAGCCAATGCCCTAACAATGTTTACATTGTCAGACATGCGCATGTTCAGGAGAAATTTTACAACAAAATCAATGGATTTTTAATCTTTATGGTTATCTTGCACTATGATGCAGATATAATATTAGTGACTTGCCAAACTTCTACATTTTGTGCATTTGAAAACATACTTGATTTCAACTCGCCAAAATTCAGCTGTTGACAACAATAATAATAACTATTTTACTAGCAATTGGACAACCACATATTGGCAAGCTATAACCTCTACCACAAACACCTCCTAAACTTTCCAACCCCTTCATTGATACCTACTTCTCTGACAACTAATTCCACGTCACTTCCTCGTCAGCCTCATAAGCATAGAATGTGTATGGTACCCTGCTGTGTTATGCTCTTCAATATCGAAATCTTCTCACTACCATTCCATCTTCCTCTATACTCTGTTTTAGTTAACAGGCGGCATAATTTACCCCAGCCTCTCCCTCACCATTCACCCTCTTATACATCCTGACCAGTCTTTCCAATACTCTTCTTAACTAAACCCATAATGCTGTAATTTATTTTAATTTTTATTCATTTATTTTATTACAGAAATTATCAAATTACAAACAATATGTTACTTACATAAAAAGTTCAGCCCCTTTGAGCAAAGCTCTAGGTGAGGTTGTAAGATGGCTTCAGGGTGCGATAATTTTGCCCACGTGTGCACATCTGCACACCTACATATACAGAAATACATATAACTATACACATCAATACAATTTGGAATATCTCACGAGAAAGTTGAAAACAAAAGCACTGAGGAAAGAGAAGAGTATGATTTTACAATATGGAAAATATTGCACATGCATTACAGTAAAGTTACACAAAAATAAAACAGACACTTTATACAAAACCTATTACATTCTAACACTAAACACAAAATAACATCACACTCACAAGTAAGAACTGACTGTGATAAATATTAGGCTGCATAAAACACTAATTGTCATCATACTATATCCTATATGAGTTACATTACTACGTAAGGAAATATAACAACAATAAACGTAGAAGACACTGTGTGGAGGTAGTTATGGCTAAGTGCTGTCTCTAGCCAATGACAGAGATCAATAATGTAGTATACTATCCCATGTCTAGTTTTTTTAATGGGTCTTGCTTCAAAATAACAGCTGTTAGCGGCAGCATTGATGGTAAGGGAAAGGCAGTTGAATAGTTGCAAACCCCTAAAACTACAGGATATTCATCTGTATTCAGTGTTAATTGAAGAAAGCAGTTTGTTTCCTGCATGCCTGGTGGTGTGATCATGTATGCTGTTCCCAGTTAAGCTGCTGTCATTTGCACATATGTGAGCTGGTACATACTTACTTCTTATTAGAAGCACTTAACTGACTAGTTAGTACTAATAGAAGAAGGGAAATTAAATATTCTTTTAATGGCTTGGTTCTGAATGATCTGTAAAGGGTACACTGCATGTTTATTAGCTGAGCCCCTAATGGGACTCAAATTTTGCAGATGACTATAAGAGAACAGTGAATAGAATTATTTTTCACCAAGACTGGCATCCCATGTAGCCTGCTCAACACTCCTACTGTTGGTAGAATTGTGTTAGTAATTTTGTCTATATGAACATTCCATGTTAGTGTTCGTCAATGTTTATACCACCTAGGAATTTCACATTGTTCACTCTAAAAATGGAGCTATTGTTTATTGTGAGCTGAAAGGTTTCTTCATATTTAAATCTTAGAGGACTGAATTTAACATAGTTTGTCTTGCCATAATTCAGTATTAGCTTGTTTAAGTTTAGGTACACATTGAGTGAGTTGAGGTATTCTTGCACTTGTTGCAACATACTGTTTTTTCATTTTATTTTCTTCTTGCAATTGGGCCTCAGGCCAAGGATTTGCTTAACCTACCTCTTCTCAATTTTTCGACCCCATCAACCTTTTCCAAACTCCCTCGCTCCCGTCACCTTAACCACAACCCTCACATTCCAATCCTTTACCGTTCTCATCATCATAGTGTTTTTTCCTCTCTCTCTCTGTCCTCTTCCCACCCTCTGTATCTTCCACCCATGATCACCCCTTCCCCTGAATATATCTCTCTGTATCTTGTCACCCAGTTGTGTACCCCAAACCAACCCCCTCACCACCTTAAACATCATTACCAGCTGCTCCAATCTCCTCATCTCCTGCAGTGTGCCCCACCCCAGTCCTCTCACCATTACTGATGGTCTGAAATCCTCCTCTCTCTCCCCTGTGTCCTCCACTTATTTGTGACCCACCTAGCAGCCCTTCTCTGCACCTTCTCCATATCTACCACTTCCCTTCCCACATACTGGTCCCAGACTGCTTGCACTACGAGTGTACAAAAGAACAGTGTCATCAGCAAAAAGTGTTGAGTCTGATGTGTGTTACAGAGGATACCTTTTTATAGTAAGTACTTTTGGTATTAAAACAATTAAGTATATGTCCCATCACAAATTTCATAACCAGTGAAAGTAGGTAGGCTGTAACTAAGTTTTTTTGTAGACATGTCAGCCAGTATTTAGGAGTCTTGTAAGGCCTTTAGTAAACATAATTTTAAAAAATGTTTTATGGTAATGCACACATCAAAATTCTTTTTGTACATGGAACTACAATATAACCAAGATTACCTGCCTACTACGAAAACCCAGGGCTACCTGGGATCAAGAGGGTATTTGATGTAAATTAATGGAATACAGTATGCTGTCTGCTTACATGAAATGTACAGATTTTAAGACTATCACAGGAAAATTAAGAAAGAGAAATATAAAAATATTTTTGCCAAACTTTTTGAGGAAACATCTTACTAGAGCAAAGTATTTTTGGTTGAAACATGTATGATGCCTTACTGATACACTTTAGATTTCTGTGGAAGATATCAAGTTTAAGGATTGTATCGTCTTGTGGATTAAATCTGTTAAAGAGTTACATTTTCTATTTTTCTACACTAACACGCAAAACATGTACGGTAATTAAAAAATCCTTATATATTGTTAATTATATGGTTACCAATTCTAGTTAAACATAATCTTTAATTTTAACAAATGTAAGGAACAATGGAATCAACAGTTAATGTGGAGGAAATGCCCTGTGTCATAAATGTCAGTTGTTTGTTCAAATCACCTTACCACTGTATTATTTTTAATGCTCAGTTAGGTATAAATGTGTGAATGTGACGAAATAATTGTTTTTGGTTGGAAGTACCTTAAAGTGTGTGTGTGTTGAGTGAATACAGTGTACAATACTGATTGAGAATCTAAACATCACACATAAAACTGTGGGCAAAACACACTGACATGAAACATTCAATAGTACCTTATTCAGATCCATAATTGTAATTCAGATTCTACATGTCAGTAAAACACTATGAAGTATGTACTGGCACTCAGGGTTTAAAACATTTTGAAATTTATTTGGGCTGAAAATTAAAGAAAAAAATGCTGACTTGATTAAAATTAAACTTGAAAGAAGGTAATGAAAATGAAATTATTGCTGTAAGGTTATTACCACATCCTTTACACATAAAATTAATAAAATACTGATTTAAATACTTCAAAATAATCATAAATTAATCCTGAAGTAAACATTAATAATTGCAAGTTCAAATCGAAATGTATGGCCTGTTTTAAAACTGTAGAATCAGAAAAGATACCTTAGGTTCAAAATTTAGGTAGTTCCGAAACTGTTACTGAAAATTTATCACACTTATACACAAACATACTCTTTAACACTTGAAATTGTCCGCGGCTGAAGCTCATTCTCCTTAGAGCGGTAGGCAAAAAGATTCTAAGAAAACCAGGTCTCGTGGTCTTGGTACTGTCAAAATTAGATTTAAAGCCTAATAAATATTCTGAGAAAAATTATATATATAACTTACAGTGACAAGGCTTGTGACATAAAAGTATCTATATGGTGTCATACCACAGCAATGTTATAGCATCAATAGTGTTACCCATGCCTGGCTCTTCAAAACTCTTGTGCACTAAAAAAACTATCTTCGAGAACAATCAGTGCTTCTACCAAACGTTCATGTCCCGCCTCAACATAACACATCATCTTGGCCACTCATAAATCTAAAATAAAATTTAGGCTGGCGCTCAAATATAAAAATTAACAGAGCGATTCAAAAACACACCATTCCTGTATGGTAGCTGGGCCAAGATTCCTTTCTTACTCTCCAACCCCGTAAAATTCGGCTATTTCTCAAGTCACATTGTTGTTAGCCTAAATAAGCATCTGGGGCTGAGATTATATCAAAATCATAATGCTAAAATTAAACATAAAAAAAACTAATAGCAGAACCAAAATAATACATTAGAAATTAATAAAAATAAAATTAAATTAAAATTAAGTTATGGATGTGAAACATATAAAAAAATTAATAAAATAACTTATCTAGTTCACCAGGTAGGAGCATATACATTAACTAACCTAACATTCCAAAGAGAAATAAGTACATTAAAAAAAGTATTCAGCAAACAAAAATCTGAAAATCTGAAATTTAAACTCAAATCAAAGAGAAATAAAAGTAGAGAAAGTACAAATTACACAGATCAAATATTTCACTCATAAAAATATTAACTTTCTATAGCCAAATGCTATAGAAATGCCCCTCCTAATGATAATTAAATATTTACCTTCTAAAAATATTAATTGTCAGCATATAAATTACTGTAATCTTAACACTGAAAACAACAACAAAATTACACGTGTGATTGTTAGTAAACTATCAATGGTACCAATATCTAAAAATGAAAGTTCATCTCTCAATCTCATGAACAGAAAAATGTCTTTGTAACATCATTCAATCAAAACCTGGAAAATAAACACAACATAACCCTTCATTGAATTAATATTCACAAATCAACATTCTTGATGCCAAGTTCAAAATAATAAATAATCCTGCAAAGAAAAATGACATGAATGAACACTTCATTCAACAGTCAATGTCTCTCTCAAAAGTTGGCTACTCAATTAGAACCATGATGCAGTGCGGGGATACGCGAACCAATCCTGCACATCTCATTGTTTGTTGTGATGCGTATAGTAGAAAACCGTTGAGTTTCCTCGCGCCCTCCGTATTCAGACCAGTTTTAGCCTCTGAAGTCGACGGACGTCTGTGGTGTCTGCTCTGCCTCGGCTAGGTGTAGGCTGCGACACGGGGATTTAACTCGCGACATTACATCTGTGCGCCTAGTCCGGTCTGGGGTAAACTTTTCTACCACCGGCCTCTTTAGCCGCGCCCCCGAAGGGGGAAGTGTGCGAAGCGCACAGCAGCGAAGCTTAGGCACACGCTAACACACTTAAATAGAAAAATTTTTATAAAACACGAATTACATTGTTGTTCCCGGAACCCATTCCTGCAGTCTGGCAGGGAATACGAGCCTGGCAACGGAGGATGGCCTCCAGCAGCAGCCTGGGCTGTCTCCAACACCAATAAATATCCCACCCGGAGCAGTACTGGTCACGAAAGAGGGCCGTGTACTTAAAACACTTTCCAGTGAGGAATACTGTCAAGCCATGACACAAAACACAGCACAACAGACAGTCGTGCCGCCCCTGGAAAACCCTACAATCACAGACAATTCTGACACTGACTCGTCCCTCTCAGAGATGGAATTGAAGGGGATTTCCATGAGACAAGAGAGCAAGAAAGAAAATGCCTCCGCTCGCTCATGAGCAAACGCCAGGCGGAACTGAACAGAGAACATGAACAGGAAACTGCCGCGCTAGAGCGCCAGCAAAACAAACGAGCTCGTGGCCTGCAGCACGAAGTGCGAGACACGGGAATACCGGTTCAAAACCGGTACAGCG
>PNEQ01054748.1:0-24144 GCA_003012365.1 Medauroidea extradentata
CATAGATATAAAAGCTGTAGAAGTCATTAAAGTCTCAAAACCACAATACCTTATACATTCAATACATAGACAATTAAAACTTACATTCTTCCTGGCACGTGGTAACTATGGTCATAGAATAGTAAATACCTAGGTTAATTGACCAATAAATTGAAATTTATACGCATCTGTAACATTGGACAAAATGCTATGTTACAGGATTTTCAGCGTTTATTTATCTACACGCACTCTTAGTGCTGACCAAATTCTCTTCACTCGCTCACATATATAGTAAAGGTCATACGAAATTTGGGGATCCATTGACAACGCTGATTGTAACATCAAAAATACCTCTGGCACATGCTTCTTTACGTACAAAAAATAATGCATTTTTTACACTCAACTCACGAGAGATGAAGTACTTTGCTACATTGTCAGTATGACTATAGTGGGATTTCTACGAGGGAAACTACGTATATGTTCATCAACTTGGGCTATGCGTTCTTTTTTCACAGCAAGTGGCCTGTTTTCATGCTTTCCACACATAGGACTTTTTACATTATGAGCTACGTGCTTTGCGAGGCGTTTCACTTTACTCTTGCTGACTCCGTGCATACTGAAGTAGGCAAATTTACACAAAAACATCTCTGTGCTTCCTTATCTTACCTATAAACAAACCAAATGTAACATTATAGTTTGACTCTTTGGTGAGCACGGTTTACTAGCAGTTCCAGTACAATTGTAATTATGAAACAATATAATATTACTGGTGTCTCACCTTATAAAATACGTGTGTGATCGAAGTATACCACATCCGTACTTAGGACGGCGTCGAAGTACATCACGGAATGTAATCAATCCACACAGACGTGTAACTTGATTATTTTTCTGTCTAACTTGTTGAATGAAGCCAAGAGTACTTGCTTTAAGTCATCAGTCACTTTGTTGAAACAACGTCTTTCACACTTGCGTTCGGGGTCAGTAGTGCACATAGGCAGATATTTACCATTTATGTTACGTATGTTTTACCTTGATTTCACTTAGGTTTTCATAAATTTCTATCCCACGTTTTTCGTTTCCCTTCCTTTTCTTAGGTTGTTGTGTTACGTCACTTTCAGACGAAGAATTTTTACGAATATTTATGTATAATATATATATAATATGTTATATATTTATTTTTTATTAAATTATTTTACGAAATCACTACCAGAAAGAGAAATATCACTCATATCACTTTCCATTTTCACTAATGTCAAAAGCAGAACATGTTTGTGTGTTATACCAAGGACAATACGGGAAAGTTCAGCCTTTTAGCATTGTTGGAGCGGGAGACGATTTATCAACGGCGTGAACAGGAAGCACTAGCAAAATTTGCATTCTTACATCTCTATTTTCTATGGTGTTTATACATTTACGACTAAATTCCTCTTAGGCTAATAGTATTAGAATGTGTTTATAAGTATTTTAAATTTTAGCTTATCAAAATAATAACTAAACGAGCACAATTATTTTCTAAAATCACTATTACATTTCAATTTATAAATAACAAAATATAAAACTAAAAGTACCCATAGAGCAATGTACTACTGTAGAAGGAACAGCGCTCATATCGGCGTGAACTGGAATTAAATAACGTGTCTCCTGTTTTTCTTCTAACTTTCCTATATTGTCATTGTACAATATTTGGTTATACTACATAGAAGTCGTCACAGTATAAAACCTCTATTTATGTAATAGATTAATGACTAAACAGGAGATGACGACTTGTGACCTAGTTGAAGCATAGACGATGGCGTGGACCGATTTCTAGTCTTCTAGACATGTACTCTACATTGAAGACCTGACTGAATAATCTTTGTCAGATAAAAATATATGTGGCAATATGTCTCTGGTGAACAAAATAAGAACAAAACATAATTCTGCTAAGCACATGCATATGTAAAGAATCACTCCAATTTATGTGCATTAAATTCTATTTACAGCACTGCAGTGGACGGATTTGTATCTGATGACACGCGTATTTCCTTTAGTGAGATAACAAGGCAGTTCCAGTGCTTGCCGTGTTTCTTCATCAAACACCAACATCAGGTAGCTCTTTCCCACATTTACCTCTATTAGAATAATGTGGATCTACCATGTATTTTACACCACACGAAAGAGGATTTTTTCTTCTTTCAGTGCTACACATAACTTAAAAATGTCCAAAAATTGACCTGCCAGGTTTTTCCACAAATGGCTTCAATTGTATTGAAGTTTACTTTAATTCAAAAACTGGAATGTCAGGGCCAAGAAGCTTAGGCTATTTACCGCAAACGTCGAATGTCACAAATGTTATTCAGCAAAGTGTATTTATTAAAATGTAAAAAAAAAAAAAAACAGATTCGGGATGCCTTATTTGTACCGCATCTCCGATCATTTAATTTAAATTCAAATTAATTGTTTATGAATTTATAATTTCTTTCAAATGTATTCTTAGTTTATTGCAACATCAGTCACATTAGTTTTTGTTGTAATTAGGTTTATGGTTTTTATTAAATGCTATCATTTTCTAGACCTCTTATTTTACTTGTGATTTTTTTTACCCTTTAGTCACAACTTATTTTTGTAAATTATTTTGATTTAATTTTATGATAAACATGTTTTTAAGAGAAAAGTTATAATTATAACGCATACTTTCTTCTTGTAGAGCTAATAACTACTCGCTGTAGATGGAGATGGCTAATATCCGTATCCTGATTGATTCAAAAAATTTCTCATTCAGCTTTTTATTTATCTTTTTTTTCTCAATGTTGTTTTAGTCAAGCTAATTTTACTCAACCCGAGAGTAGGTTTGATGAGCCCATAAATTTTGCAATTTCACATACCTTAAATATTTTTTTAATTTAGAGCATAACAATATATTATGATTATTCTTCGCTTCCATTTATTTATCATCATCTGTAAAGTCACAGAACTAGAATTGCTCAAACCAGTTTTAGTTTACCATTATCTGCCCTGATCAATGACAGCACGACTTAATTAGAGACGATGTAATCGAGCACCATGTTCAACACTTAACTAACAGTATAAAGTTAACTATCAGATATTCCATCATGCAACATTAAGTTTCACAACACCAGAACTAGAATTTCATTCGGTGCGACTAATTTTAATTCCTTTACAAACATGTATTATGGAACTAGACAACACTCGAGCTCTCATAATATACCAGACACGACTGGTAACACAACTACCTACTCAAACTCCCAGATCCCTTTCAACTTTACTGGCTTCACTTGACCTCAGAAACCAAACTTTTCTGTCAACCTTGATATCAACTAAAACTTAGGAACATTCTGTCAAATTAAACAACCATTCTTTGGTCTACACGAACATAAACCTAGCAATCACAAAGTTTATAGCAACACGATCATAAATCATACCAACCAATCAAATCAAGAAGTTAAGTTACCATTCAATATCACAAAAAGCAAAATAGACGCCAACTACATGTATATATAGTCTTCATAAAGGGGCCAACAACATTTTCATCCAATTTCTGAGCTAACTGTTAACTGTCATTAAAACAACTATACGTATGAACTGTTTTGTACCAATAACAGCAATACTAATTATTGTAATAAAAACATACACACTATCCCTTTTATTTACAACAAGAACATAGAAACGCACAAGAAAAGCTAATAACCCAACCTATATAAACGTACATAATATATCCACGACAAACCAACATACACAAATAAGCTTTTTAAGACATTCCGTACCTAAGACAAAAATTTTACCGTGAAGCACACAACATATGTATAGATGCAATAATTCTAAAACAGTTATCGTTGTGACCAAAAGAACACCATTAATCAAAAATTAATCGCAGATACAAACACGAAAACCACAATCAACATAAAAAAAACATATCCATAGTTTTCTATGGAGTCACCACAGCACACACAACCACACGCACCTCAGTCACCGAACATAACAACTCGGACACAGTAAACATCCCTTCTTCCTCTGAACAAATCTCCACACCCCTGCAATAATACCACCCTTGTATATAGCACCACACACATCTACACATCCTCCTCCACATCTGTCTGTTCATCCAAAGTTTCCACACGCTCCCACTTCAACCCCTTTTACCTCCACCTCAGAGGTGTGGCCCAAGAAGCACATTTAGAGGCGGATTACAAGTGAAGGTGGCAGTAGTGAAGTCGACTATTCTTAACAAGCTGTGGCTCCATCCACGATGTTGTGTCAGAGTCAGAGTATGCTTCAAAGTAAATAGTTCGTACTATTATTGTTTCTTTCACAACTGTTTAATATCAGATTGTATATAAATGTTTGATTTCGTATCGCTTGTACACGATATAAATAAGAGTTGTATGCATTTACTAATTGTGTTCATACTGCGATACCCTTAAAGTACAAAAATATGAAATAAATTTTAAAAAATACTTAATTCTGAATACTTTTTATAATGTCGGTGATAAGAATTGGTGAAATATAGCAAACATGCCTAGATTCGGAAACACACATAAAAACAACTGCGTTACCTATTTCGACACATAGGAATTTTTTATTTAAAAAAAAGTATTTCTGTGGAATTTATGAAAAAAAAGTGTTAATTGCCCTTAATACAGCTTAAAATCAAGAAGCAGTAAGAAAGTATGACTAACGACGCACAGGCTGTTGACCGTTATTTGAAGGGTTTTGCTGTATGTTCGATATGAATATTTGTAACTGTTATCGATTGAGAACGTATATAATGTTAGGTATTGTTAAATGTACCTGTGCATCATATAATGCCACATGAAGGCCAAATGCATACATTTACGTTTTTTAGAGTATTAATATGTTAGTATTTTACTAAGGACAAATACATAGGGTCCGGAAAATTTCGCGTATTCAATGACATGCATGTTGGAATTCACTATCCTATACATACTCAAGCCCCGACTTTTTGTCTATCAGCTGCTACTCAGTGGCACAGCGGACAATGAACGAATAGACGGGGCTCTAGCCTGTAGGTCATTGAATCAGCGAAATTTTCCGGCCTCTAATACAATACAAACATTAGACTGTTGTAAGTAGTTGAGAATTATATTTCAGGAGACTGTAAATGGGTGTTTACATCAAAGACGAACTGCACAAAAAGACCTAAGCCTGTATTTTTGATTATGAATACAATTTGATCATAACATTTCAGTATAGAATATACGCGAATATCTACTGCAGTATGTTAAAACACAACTATAAAACATTTGAGAGTGGAAATTAATATACACGCATGCATATAATAATACATTACATATTTAAGCTAATTTATTTATTGTCGTTCTTAATTTACTGTGGAGTTATGTAGAAGCAGACTCAGGAGCCAGGTACAAAGCATAGAGGCCTGCAATATATACCAGCCTCGCTTTACCAAGTATTTCTTTTAGCATGGTTTATATGTGAATTCCTGTTTCTGTATCGCTTATATATGACTGTAATCAAAGTTTAAAAGAAAGATATAATATAGAGATGTGTCAACGATTACATGCAGCTATACGTTTAAATAATACAACAATCAAAATTTATTTAAGCTTGTTAAATACGTAGTTGACGTTCTACTAGTTTAAGACACGACTAGAATTTAGCTGAAGTGAAAATTTTTAAATGATAGAGTTCGCAGACTGTTAGAAAAAATTCCCGAAACTTAATAACCCAACAAAAGTATCCTTACATGTTAATAGTGCTCATGTGTGAGTTTCCAATTACTTACAGTATATATACACGACTGAAATAAAAGTATTATCAGTAAGAACATAATTGAAACTGTGTGCTAGTAGTGCAAGCGACGACTTAGTCCTTGTTTTGGAGCCCGTAAAATTATACAATTTTATTACTTTATATATCCGATTATTGTTGCTTATTTAAAACACGTACACTTATGAGAAATCTAAAATTAACTTTTCCTCCATACACACTAGACGGCGAACACCTGTACAAAGAAGTATGTTTCATGTTTAGAAAATTAGTTCAGTCTATAAAGTTATGCAAAATCTTTGCGTTCTTAGACATGTATCTAATGATTTCGTATCGATGTCATATTTGCAACGCAAATATATTTCCTACGTGAAAAATTGTCGGTCATAATGTGTAAGCGCGCATTCGCCTGCTGAAGAAACATTCTGTTCTACATCACAAAACTTTAAATATACAGTTTGTTATTTTATGTAGACAAAGTAAATGGACTTATATACCTAGTCACGAGTATCGTTCCTTCTCTACCTATAATGCTTGTTGTGTGGGTTTCGCTTATATGAAGACATGTTAGAATCTTGACCACCACATATTCTACTGTTTCGTACTTTCTCTTGTGTCATTGGAACCTTATTACTGCGCTCATGTAAACGGAAAATATAACGTGTTATCGTGGTAAAAACAGGAAGCTTATAGTACGCAGAAAAATACGTGGAGCCATGTTACTGATCAAAACTATACCTTTCGTGTACGTGTGTAACTAGAAACAACATTTTAACAACTACCTACCTGCTCACGAGTCTGGTGATAACTTATTGCAGTTTCTCATTTCCTACGTCTTTAAAGCTAACAATATTTTAATTGTTTTCCATTTAGTACTATATTAACCTCTGAAGATAAAATAATATGCGCAGAAAATTATTTCCCAAGAGATATTTTAGGGCTGCGAATATATGCTATAGTTTTCCTGTCACTTTTCGGTAGTTATTCCGAACTATAAGAAATAAAGGGAGCCGTATGCAATGTGTTTAAGGTTATTACGAGACCAGTATTTAACAGTTTTAACAATATTAAATCTGGCATTAGATTAATTATCGTAGGAGTACAATTAAAAATATTCGTGTTATTTAACATTTCGGACAGGAGATCCCGAGAAAACCCGCCAACCAACGGCATCGTCAGACACGATTCCCAAATGCGAAAATTCGGGAACCGACCCCGCCAGGAATCGAATCCGGGTGGGCTTGGTCGGAGGCGAATGGTGTGACCACTCGCCCACCGCCGCCCCCTCAAACATCGATTACAGTGTTTCTGCCCCTCATTCATTGTAATGCAATAAAACATAGTTTGTTTTTAATCTCCCACTTTGATCGCCTGTAATTAGTGTATAACTTTGAATATTACTTTTTTAAGAATATAATAAATATCCAATGAATCTAAAAAACTACAAAATAAACTTCCAGGACATGTCTCGTGCTATTTTGATTAAATCATCTACAGTTTGAAGTTACAGCATTTTGTATTTCTTGCTAGCAATTTTTAACTATGTGTATATGGACCTAAATTTAAAAATTCTCACCAATAAATGTATAATGTACTTAATTCGTATAACGTATATACACTGTGTTATACATGTGTTAGTTTACAAGTTTACGTATTTTTAAAAAATCAACCAAGAATATACTAACACATTTGGCTACCTCAACACCATTACAGCTGCTCGCAAGCAAAAAATATATATTAGTTAATATTTTCATCGAATACCATTTACGTGTAGATTATATTCCTAGCATTTTACGGCACTAAAATTATCGTTTTATTTGTTCTAATAATAATTACTCTTCAGGGTCAAAACTGTGAGGTTAGGAAGAAAGAAAATCCCTGAAAAGAAATCATGCCTGCCAACAGTAATATCCACCTATCTTCTTGGAGTGGATGTGAAAACCACTACCTGTCAATTAATATGTGAACCATCATAACCTTAAAAGCATTTAGTTAATGTATTTTTGTATTTTAATGTTATACGTTGTCAACCTCATCCAGATCTAGGATACATCACAAGTAAAGCAGAATAATTTTCCACTTGTAAAGAAAATATGTTAACGCTGCAAACAAAAATATTGCTATAACACTATTAAATGTGATATTCCTTAGTTAATTGTAGGTCATGGAAATAGCTTAGAATGTATGGCTCATAAAATGTTGTCTATTGTCGAACTCAAACTATTTAACTAATTCTAAACTAATATTTCTGCGAAAGTTTTAAAAATAAAACTATGTTTATTACATATAACTTACTTTAAATTTGCAAATATATAGTGTTTATGAAATTTTAATTTTTTTGTGTACACAAAAAAATCAATGTCAATCTTACTCCAAATAAATAAACCAAGTTAAGGTAACGTCATCTACGTTTTTGCATATTTCCAGTTAGATATGTTTAACAGCCATATTAGTATTACACCGCACATAACATCATTAACAATGTTCTACAGCAAGTATGCTTACACCAACAAGTTTGTGCGTGTTACGTTGTCATAGGAAATATCTACCACCCGCTCATCTGCGCAGGTACACAACCCAGGTTAGAGTCAGTGTGTTATCCAGACATAAGTTAGGTTTCTGCTGAAACCTGACCTTACTCACCACGGTGTAGACGGCGCTGGCATAGCTGCCCTTGCGCACAGACGTCCAACAGCAGCACGCTTGTAGTATGGCCATGTCTGTACTTGTATTCACAACCTCGCCTCTGCGCACATCGTCGCAACACTTACGTGGCTGTACTCATCCTAGCACCGTACACCATCCCTCCCTCGTGAACTGTGTCCGCAGTCTCGCCTTAGTTTGCACGTCCAGTGCTTTACTAACACTACTTTACACTACTTATTTAATGTTTTTGAACGAAGGAGTGCAGTGTGAACATAGACGGTGGAGGCTACCCGAGGCAGGAGATATCAGAGGTGGCGTATTAACGTAGACGCCGACACGTGGTAGCAGTGTTGTTGCCGCCGCGCGCGACGCCTCTAGAGCCGAGGGCGTCTCGACGCCAGACGCCAGTCAACTGAGCAGCGCCTGCTGGAACACGACCTCCCCCCTTCCCCCTCCTGACGGCGTCACAGCGCAGACGTCGAGGCAGGAGGTGTGGCTCAGTCTGTTGTTGGCGGGGTCGCAGTAAACACAGCGGCTGCTTGTAGACAAAGGAGTTCCATTCCTGTATCTTATTTATTTATTTGATTAGCTGCGGTGAGTAAGGGTCCAAATAGCTCGGGGTGACTGACCTCCGACACACAGCTCCGCCAGAAACCCTAATTTGACAAAGAATGTCTCTTAACGTTTCTCAACATTATCCTTCCAAGAAACATTTTTAACGCTAATTCTAAGAGTTCTTATAATTGTTTAGCTGGAGCCAGGGTCGCATCTACTAGAAGGCGAGGGGGGAAAGAGACATTTGCTCCGGCCCTCTTATTCAAGGGGGCCTCACTTTTTGAATTTACAATATAAGAAATTAAAATTATAAATGAATGGGATTTTCTAAAGCTCCCATTAAAATCACATTGGTAGCTATGAAATAAATATTTTGAATGAAAAGTGCATGTAAAGACAACGGCCTTGATATTCATAATGTTCCAAGGTCAGAGGTATGACAATGCAGACTACATGTCAGGAAAGTATGAGGCCTTACAAGCGCAAAGTACCACTGCGTCTACACAAGAATGGGAACCTTAGATTTATGCTGCCCCGCATCTAACACTGTGGCCCTGGCTGGAGCTTAAATCGTATCAATGACTCATCGGTATTTCTAAACGTTATATTGCAAGCCAAAACCTTAGATATGACATAGTTAGGCCTTTATTCTAAGGCTTCCTTTCGAAATAGCGGTACATTTACAGACTATGTAGCGTATTTTACCGTTTGTTTGGCAGATATCTTTTACAAATATTAAGTTAAGTAGCATAACAAATGACCCTATTTTCATCCATGCAGATGCAAATTACAGTCAACCACACATATCTGTAAAAGTATCATAAAAACCTTTATTTTGTCATATCAAGCTATCTTCTAACATGGTGCACCTACAAGAATAAGAGGCCTAGTAAAAATCAAAGTTTAAAAGCGAGTTGTCAATAATAACATTTGGATAGAACTCGGTGTAGTAGTTCTTGGAATATATACAAAAAATATGGATCAATGTCGTGAAATCTTCGGAAATGGCAGACCTGCATTTCAAAAACACAAAAATTAAGATATATATTGTAAAGTATTAAATTATGTTTGTTTAAAAAGCGCTGCAGTATTACCCCAAACATGACCACATTTTAACTGAAGTATTTGTGTAACGCTGACTTCTAAAGTGACACACCTACAATTATACAACCCGTACAGATGAAAACTTCACTTAGATAACGAAATAAAATATTTTGTACGAACCGTTTAGGTTATTATCAAAAGTATGACATAAAAATTTTAATTGTGTCCGGCTATATTTCACATTCGCGCACCAACAAAAATAAGCAGAACAAAATTTAAACATTTTTTGAAGATGAACTGTTAAAACACATTAGGGTACAATCGATCCAGTAGTTATCTAAATACAACAAAAATAAATACTTATTGATATCATGCTACGTTTATAAATGGCGAATATAAGAAAATAAAACCTTATAAGGAGAGGGCGCCTACTCGTCATCACGGATTTCACTCAAATTGACAGCGTATGCAGGACTTGGCTAGAAACGAAAGTACACTAAGTGGGAACTCCATATGGCCAAGCGTTTGGAAAATATAATTTTTGACGCGTCTCTGACACTGTGTAAGCTATTTATGTTAGCATGTTTGTCAAGCAGTGGTTTGCATCGTGGTAAGAGCTCGGGCTCGTAATGTGGTGGTCGCACATTCGACCCCCCGTGCGGAGACGTTGTTTTTCTCATTCTTTCCTAAGTTTTATAATATTAATGTCACAAATAAGCAAAGTGATAAAAAAAGTATGTTATTTATTTATGTATACGAAAAAGGCATAGATATAGGATGTAATTTTGTAATAAAAGCATAATCTTAAAAAATTTGTAGTCGCAAACATTCCAGACTTGTTCAAACAGGAATGCTCGTTTCACAACAATATATATTTTGACCTTTGTGAAGGTCGCGCCCGGCGGCCATACACGAACAATAGTTACTCGGCGCAGTTAGAAGGGGAGTACATTCGTTGGCTGAGAAACTTGAATTGTTCGAGAATACTGTGAGAATATTCTGGAATGTATCGAACTTCTTGTGAAAAAAAAATTGGAAAATATTGCGGAAACATCGAAAATGTCGGACAAAAGTGAAATTCTTGATATGCGTGGAACGTCGGCGGAAAAATAAGAGCCAGGCGATAGCATTCACAGCGAAGCGTCGAAGCAACGATTGAAGACGGCGCTAGATTTTACATCTTTTGGCCGAAAAAGATCTGATCACATCAGAAAGTTTTTGAGTTATAACCGGAGAAAACATTCAAATGGGAAATAAAATACACAAGAAAGTAGTGGAAGTTTTATCGGAGTATAAGTTTATGCGTGCCGACGACGAGTTGATTTGGTCCGAAGAAATCGGCCAAGAATGAGAATATCAAGAAGTGAAGGATGCCAGTTGGTTGCCAAATGATCAGTACGAACCCGATGAAAAAAGAATGAAATAGAATCCAGATTTAATTCCACTCGACTGCAAAATAACTGTGGTTTATCATGCCAAAGCGCATCCGAAGTGGAATCTGAAAAGTTTACAAATAATAGGAGCATCTTGCTTGAAGTATATGCGAGATTAGAAAATTTGGGAAGAGAAAACGGTGGAATTCGAAATGATAAATACACCACAATTGATACGTGGACATGTGATCGCTTCGTAGAAGCGCGGAGTTGTAATGAGTAAGTCACCACAAAAAAACTTGCAGCAATAGGCACTTGCTGCTGCCAGTCATTTCCAGAGTTTAAATTCATAGCCTCCGAAACGTGGGTCAAAGAGTTTAAACAAAGGCATAAGATTTTTCAGAAGAAAGTTACAATATGTGTGTCGGAAAGAGACAGAGCTACAGCAGATACGACATAGTCAGGCTGCGGCAGATAAGTTCCGACTCCAGATTCGGTTCTTATTCCCCGATACGACAAGGATTTCTGTTATCAACACTGATCAAACATGTGAGTCTATAATTCTTATTTGTCTACCTCATTGTGAATCGAAATACTCTCTTTAATGTCGCATTTAATAAATTTACATTCGTATATTCTCTTTCCAGATTACAAGTATCAGTGGACGTATAACAGAACCCTGGACCATCAAGGGTCAGAAGCGGTTTTCGTAAAAAGAGAATATGAACAAATTAATCCGCTCATATACAGCTTTCCGGAAAGCTATTACCAAAATGTTACGTATGCTTACAAGAGAGTACTGGCTCTTTTTGGACCGAGGCTTCAACAATCGGTTAATGAATACACGGCAAAATACAAAAATGTCATTATCACTTCTTCAAAATCTGCAAACTTAAAACAGCGTTGTATGCAAAATGTTTAACGGGTGTGATGAAGCCTTACGTACAAGTGAACAAATTTCTTCTGCTGATTGACTCTGGGGAGGGAAAAAAAATCCGCAATAATACGTCGAACTTTTCCGAGATGAAGAAAGATTTCCAACGTTTAGTATCAAAGTAGTTCCCCCCCCCCCCCAATGTACTCCACTGGTGTGCAACCCTGCGATGTATATTTTTATCGTCAGGTTAAAAATTATATAAAAATACAGCATTGATCTTATCTCATCGAGCAAGGAAAAGAAATAACATCCCGAGAAGAATGTATAAAAATACATTCGATCGTTCATCATCAAATATCCGCGCCAATATTCAGTGACATGTTGCATTACGCGTGGTTCGCTGCTAAACTTTGCGATGAGAGAGAATGTTTTATGAATAAAAATCAGATTGGTTTTTCTATGGAGACGTTGAAACGACGTTGTAATCGTAAAAATGCGGCATTTATAAAATGTGCTAGATGCAGACATAATTAATGTATGCCCTATTCCAACGATGAATACCACGCCGACAAGTGTAAATCATCGAATGTATAAGAATAAAAGATTGAATTTTTATGTACCAAGTCTTTTCGTATGCGCTTTAATTACAATCCCTTTTGCGTTACAAAAAACTGTTTCTCGCAACATAAATATTGCATTTTCGCAAGACATGTTGGAAACAGGACCAGTTGAGCAGCATGAAACGTAGTCAAAGCCTTTCAGTTGTTACAATTTGTTATTTTATTGGTATCTTACAGACTAAGACGTAAGTAATTTTGTGAACCTTTCGCAAGTGTCCCAAAGTACATCACATTTTAGACTTAGGGATTGAGTATATAGTAGTCGGAAATACATATTTGAAATTAAAATATAGTGTTAAATAATGCAAATCTAGTAAAATAATTTCCAATTGCAATCGACATATCTTAAATTTACTATAGGGTACACCTTAAATAATCATTTACAAAAGATATTAAAAAACATATTATATAATTATTTACAATGTTCTTACATTAAATAATTATAATATATTAATAAGGTTAAATGTAAGTTTACGTCTAAAATGCAACTGCTTAGTCAATTAAGTTAACATCAAATATTCTGAAGTTAACAGCAAACTTGGCCAAATTTTTCTATCAGTTTGAATTTAATACTGCCGATTGAAAGTGGTAATTTGCAAATCAAGTCACATTTATCAATTCCAAAGACTGTTATGTCTTTCAAAATATTGTTTCAATAATTTTCATTTCTAACGAAAAAATTTAACTTCATAAAAGCAGTCATTTGTTTTTATAAATTGCACAACATGAAACAATGTTTTCAATTTTCCCACGCAGTTATAGTAACGCATCATACGCCAACCTTTTAATCATTTTCTAAATAAATCTACGCCTTTAGTTCAATCTCAACATTTAAAACTCTATCAAACGTCAGCACATCACAATCTTTATCATCTGCGCAAGAGATTTTTGTTGTTGTTCATATTCGGATCTGGACACTTCATGTCCATCCTTTTTTTTATTTGCCAGGAAACAGCCTTATTGGCTTAATTGTGTGTGGCGTCTATTTATTATTTTTTTCTTCAATTCCATTTTTTAGGAACTGCTTCTTCTTGGCTATCTTCCTCTTGCTGACTACTTCGTTTCTATTGATTTAATAAATTGTCTTAACATACATTATTCCTCGGTTTTAAATATTTATAAAGAGTATTGCAGTCTGTTCCAGTTAAAGCAACGTTAACTGACATTGAAGCAAATTTGTAAGTATTACTAGGCAAACTGTCTTCTGTGACATTGGTCATATATAAATCACAACATGTAATGGTAAAAATTAATCTATTTATCTCTAAGGATGTTTTTATTGAATGATAATATACCAGTTACATTAATTGATAACATTTTCAGCATTTTCTTTTGTGAATGTTATAATATAAGCATATAATAAACAATCCACCAACATCATAAGTACTTATTGGTTTACTTGGATTTTTAACATCCAAACGTTCATTGCTCCATTACGAAAACTATCAACATTCGCCGATCACGGTCCTGTCCAAGAGTGACTTGTGGTATGTGTGGGGTGAAATGTTAGCATTAAAATCCTACTGTCCTTAGTTAAGTCTAGAGCTTCAATTGATGTATCGGTTTCATAACTTTTTGGAACTAACGTAATTGAATTATCTTTGTCAGGTATATCATGTTTGACGAAGTGCTTTAATTAGTTTCGTTTTACCACCCACCAGAGTTCGCAACTACAATTGCTCTACTGTAGTACCTATTGACATGTGGTTTGAATTTGACTCGTTGAAAAATGAGCAAAGTTGGAACGCTTATTGCCAATAGATTAATGCATGCCTCTTTATTCTCGTATTGGCTGAACAAAAATGTTTGATGCTTTTAACCCAGACATTTTTACTATAGGGGGAATTTACCAAGTCTCGCCCAAGTAGTAGAAACAACATGCTTTATAACTGTACCTTTACATTTCAAGTTTCATTTTGTCATAAAATAACTGGACGTTAACGAGATTAAGCCCCTCCCCCTTTTTCCTTTCACTAAAGAATCAACAGATTAAAGTCGCCAAACCTGAGCCCTACACACGTCAGGTCCCGGTTCGAATCCCGATTGGTTCGGTCCCCGTATTTCCACATGTGGAGATCTTGGTGGACGATACCGTTGGTCGGCGGGTTTTATCAAGGATCTCTCATTTTCCCCGCCCCTTAATTCCGCCGCTGCTACATACATCATGGCACTCCTCACAAGCGCTTAAGGCCTAAACTTTCAGTGCTGACCAAAATGTAATTAATTCTTCGCTTCACCTATACCATTTCCTCTTTCAACCAAAACGCATTTAATTTAATTGACCGTACTCGGAAGTTTAGTCACTCGTATCTAAGGCAAATCTTCCCCTCCGTCACGGAGTGGTCTGTAGTTCTTCCAAAGACAGTGGACAATTAACATGAGCTATATAAACGACATAAATGAAGTATTTGTGTTCAACGAAGAAATTGATAATATTTTTGCCTCGTTAGATTTGTGTAAGTAATGTGCCTGATTCACTGGAAATGTCGACACAAAAAAAATCATCCTATAAAAAAATTTCTCAACAAATTTTAAAAAACATTTTATGCCCCTCCGTAGCCTCACTTGTAAAATTTTTCACATAAAAATTTGCCAAGTTAATTTTGTGTAGTTACACAAAGGGTACAGTCTTTGCAGTATCTTTATAATCCAAGTAATACTTGCGTATTTTCTATGTCTGTTCATGGCAATTTATTTAAAAATAAAATTTCATGCATAAATGCATTTGGTAAAATATTATTTGCAACATTAAAGTTCCGAGAAATTTCACGACATTATGGTTAACATGCTAGGAATCTCCTCAAACGGTGTATCTTATCAAAATATCCTTGTCATGTTATAGTTTATTTGTTGTTATTCACCGTTTATGATTGTATCCTAACTAATTTAATATCGTATTTCAATATCAGATAACTCGGCCACGAACAGTTGAAATGTACACATAATTTTGTCATTTTGATATTATTTAATTTATATTTAAATGGTAACTACGATGGTTGTAAAGTGTTCAGATTTTTTGATAACTAAGCAGTGGGATATGGTAGACCATATAAATAATATCGGTCATGTGACCTTGTCTACACAAGCGAAGTCACAAAATATGTATTTTTGTTTTAAATTAACAACATGGCAAATAAACATTTTAAATAATTTTCTGTTTCGATATCAAAAAGACATGTAAATAATTGTTCAGCCGTAGAAGGAAAATTAGAAAAGGACGTTCTGACCAGTGAATAAAGATGGGCGTGCAACGAGAGGTTCCAGGGCGAGATCTTGGAAATGGTTCGAGTTCAGACACGCGATTGTCTCATGCTATCCAGAGATTGGGGCGAGTCGAATTTTCAACGTTTTAGTAACTTACGATTCTCCACTTAGTAGCGTACAGCAAGACTTAGATTCGTTATCTGTATAGAAGTTGGCTGAATTCGACGTTTGTATGATTTTCATCATTGAAACTCTCACAAGACAACTCTAAAGTTAACACTTGTTCTTCTCTTATTAAGATTAGCCGTGGCTTGAAAGACGTCAGACCTTTATTTAATTATTTTCTGTGAGTCTTGAATAATGATTAACATTACTCAAAATCATATTTCATTTTTAATATTGTTTGGTAGAACCGTGATTGCTATTTTGATAGTCCACTGCAAAAAAAAAATATCTACATAATATGTAAGTTATTTTAGTTCTAGAACTTCATAATATTGTTGTACAAATCGATGATTCTTATTATGTTTACCGATGCCACCAGACTCCGAATTTTGTAAATTATTGATTAAAAGAATGTTCCCAACTTTTAATATTTAAGCTCATATTTTCATTAATCACCGGTATTTTCAAGCAAGCTCTTTCAATCCTATTGTAACTTGATTTACTATTTTCCATTCTGTATTGTGACGAACAATAACTTCAAAGATATGAAATCGATCACACCGGATTTCGTAACCGGATGTTGATATTTTATGGGTTTTATGGTCGCTTTGAACTGAAACTTGCCATACATTGTTCTACGTTGCTGCCGAATTCAGAGTACTAGATGAGAGACAGTTGCTTATATTTTGGTTATCATTCCTATAATCAATTGAAAGTATGTTTTCACTACTTGCAAAGAGATAATTAGTATAAATGGTATCATTTGTATGTTACGGTTATTTACATTTTGTAGGCCTGCATGAAAATTATATTATAGTTTACCTGTGTAACAGTTTTTACTGACGTAGTTGTAAGGCCTCAGAACCTATCGAGGTTGCGGTAAACTTTTTCCTATTCGAGATTTGACGATGTGGTTAAAAAAATCAAAATTAACTACGGTTATATGATCTTGGGTACTCAGAATAACTACGCTAAGTCTCTGTACTAAAATGTATTCATAGTCGACATAACGTCCCAGCAATTGCAGAACTTCTCCATCCAACCAAATTCCCATTTTTGACAGTGAAGCATTTTTGTGGGGTGAACATTTCATTGTGAACACTGGTGACTAGCCATTTACTAATTCTACCGCAAAAATACTTACCATAAATCGATGCGGCGTTTTCTAATTCTTGCTCATAATTTTTACAACCAGCTAGCATTTCTGCTCTGTTGCCAGCTTTACACAAGTCGGGTAAGGAAGTGCACTTAAGCTGGAAGCAGCCTTGAAGTGGTAATTGGAAAGACTTTCAGGCAGAACTCTTTCCACGCCCATTTTGGAAACGGACCATAGGATCGTCCATAAAACTTGTATTCCTAACAAGGCTCGCGGTCTCTGGTTTAATTAATTCAAGCATAGATAGCCGTTTACGAAAACACATAGCCAGTTCAGACCTGCAGACTTAGAATTGATCCACTCATGTGGTATTATATTTAGATGTCCGGCTGTTCTGACAACGCCTCCGCATACTGATATGTGAGCACACATACATGCCGATAAAGTGTGATGCGATATTGTTGAGGTGGAAATAGATTGCGACAGACGATCAACAACGTCTAGGTCAAATAGGAAGAAAGGTAGTCGGTCACAAATTCTGAGAAATAAATTATTTTGTGCCGTATCTCTGAAACTGCTTGGAGTGTAGAAACGTTAATTGTTAAGCCTAAATCACTAATAAAGTGAATGCTCATATTTACGCGATGCTGTAAATTGGTATTCGTAACCTTATAAAGAGAGAACGGTATATTTCAAGAAAAATTATGGTCAATTTTGGAGTACAGGTAATGAAGTTAAAGAAATATATGCCACACAAATGTATTTTTTTTTTTTTTAATAATATGATAAACTTATGCCGTTTTAACAGTAAACATTACATGTTTGATTTCACAGTACAGTTTAACTACGGTAGGCAACCTGCGCCTTGAAGTATTGGAATTAGATCCCCGTACCAAATTTTGGGTGAATGCTGTGGTGTTTCCTTAACATTGGTTTTGTTGAAGCTTGCCTATTTCCTAGTCCACTTTCTTATTTAATGTTTAACCGTCTTTAATGGCCTCGCTGTCGACGAGGTGAAAAGCGTAATGTAGCCTAAATAAAATAAAATTATTCAGTTGCACAAATCACAACTCAGGGGAATTCCTGCACTGTTAGCACTAACGACATCAGAAATATAATGAAATTCTGGCACTACTAATTTAATATCGTACTATCAGACACTCTACGAAATGTGTTTAATAGTTCTACCCCTATCTCATTTGGTTTATTAAACTGATGAAGCTTGAACTTTGGCCTAGGTTAATAAATCTTTGAACAGAATATGTTTGTGGTACAACGAAGATTTAAGGGCGCTGTCTACCGCAATTTTCATCACCATGTTTTTATTTTTAATTCGTACCAGGTAATTTTTTTTCTTATTTTAGACAAAAAATATAATTAAATTTGGTTTTAATTCAAAATTATTTATCTCTTATAATGTTCACGGAATGTCTTGTTAAATTAAAAATTTGCACGTTTCCGTTTTAAGGACTACACTAAAACCAACTGACATACCAAACTGAAAAACTTCACAGTGGATAAAGACGTCACAGGCTACAATGTAACGTACACGAAAACAAATAATTTTTTTTTGTATTTCAATAAAAATGATGAAATTTAAAATTTGAAAATTTCAATATATTTTTTTAGTACAAATATTTTATTTTGTTGTTTAACACAGTTGAATTTGCAGCCTAAAACATCGTTATTAACTATGAATTTTTTCACTTTTGTAAGTGAGTTGGTTTTAGTGTTATCCTTAAAACGGAAACATGCAAATTTTTACTTCACCGAACCATTACGCAAAAACTGTGCGAGATAAAAAAGATTTATAAGAGGAAAATTTAGTCACATTTTGTGTCTGAAACAAGAAAAAAAAAATAACTGGTACAAAAATATAAATTAAAACATGGTGATTAAAATTGTGGTAACCGCACCCTTAATGAACTCGCGCAGGTTCCTGTTTACCTCGGTTTTTATAAATATTACTTTTTAAATTCTAAAAGGGGCAAAATACCGTAAAACCATCACTTAGATGTATTGAAAATAGGGTTTTCTATGTAGTTTTTTTTTTTTTTTTTAAGAAACAAAATGTGTATATATTTTCAGGATGGTTATAGAATTGCATGAAAATTCTTTAAGTCGATTACTTGTCAAAATTGTAACTATAACAGCATTTAAAAAACTACGTTTCGTATTTATTAAATACAATTTTCATCAGTCTATATGATTAAGTTTATAAATGTTTCATGCAATGGGACAGAATAATATACCTCACTATGGTAGACATACTCCATTGCAATAATATCTCGTCCATGAAATCTTAGTATAAGACTAAAAAACGATGAAATGAGAAAAGAAGCCAATTTTGGCTGTAGTCAACAAATCCATAAACC
This sequence comes from Medauroidea extradentata, assembly GCA_003012365.1. Classification (NCBI taxonomy): domain Eukaryota; kingdom Metazoa; phylum Arthropoda; class Insecta; order Phasmatodea; family Phasmatidae; genus Medauroidea; species Medauroidea extradentata. The sequence goes on from PNEQ01054748.1 coordinate 19,683, forward strand.
AGAACAACAGAACATGATAGATTCCATAAGGAAATTGTCACCAACAGGTAGAGAACAATAAAATAAACTGTAGCATACCGCGTGTTGCGGATAATAAAAACTACAAATTGAAACAAATGTATAAACAAGCAAGATTTACTAATCAAAAATGATCTTTAACATAGTTACAAAGTAAGCAATTTAAATAAATGGAAAGTACAATTATGTGTCCACAAAGTGGACATTACTATCTTCTGTGAGACGAAAAATTATTATTTAAAAAATTTTTTTAAAAATATTAATTGTTTTTACAAGGTACACAAAGTATATAAACTGAAAAGAGAAATTATCTGGGCAGGTCAGAATTTAGTTACGTGAAATACATGACACACCAAACGTGTCATCACAAAAGGTAGTTACTTCCGCGGGTTCCATAATGTCAAAATCTGGTGGTGCAAAGCTAAAAGCTAATAAAGCAACACACGTGTGTACAAAAGCCATCGGGCAACAAACAATCAAAACAGTTAACAAATACTATGTGGAAAAGTCAAACAGCAACGAACACAGCAACACACTACAAATACCATTTTAAGACCAAGAGAGAATTTTCAACAGACGGCGACCGAAAAAGGAATTTAGAAAAAACATTACAGCAGGAATTAAATAAACTATTTCAAAGAGAACACATGACGGCAGCCACCTTGCTCGAGGAGCTCGGAAGTACTTACATACTCAGTGCCCACGTCCAGAAGAGAAAAGGAAAGTGATCTGACGGCCCACACAAGAACCTTAGTTCAACCTGGCCAGAGTCTAGCTAACGCGCCTGCGCAGGGAAGAGGAGAAGGGGAAGCATAGAGTAAGAGCAAGGAAACATAGCGATACTAAACAACAGCCTTTCGAGCCATCAAATAGTCACGTGGTCCACTGTGCACCGCCCACGAGAGCGCTGTAGGCACCCAAACGGTGCAATCACCTCCCAAAAACTTGTCTTACAGGGAAAAAAGTTTTTCAGTTCAAGTTCTAAAAAGCACTGATCAAACCCTTTCAATACATATAACATATCTTGAAATAAGAAATCTTCAGTGACGTAGCAAAGTTTATAATGCAGAGTTCAAAAACAGTGTTTATAGGAAACACAGCATAGTTAATAACACAGAGTTCGAAGGACATAGACAATACCATAATTCGTAGAGTAGAAAAATATATCATGATACTATAGAAAAGTACAGTTCTTGAAGAGTAGAAGAGACAAGAATAGTCATAGAAGTTTCACAATCACATTCTTGAAGTACATACAGAAACACGTAGCACAGTTCTTGAAGAATACAGACAATAGTTCTTGAAGAATATATACACAGCATGTGTATAACGCACGAACAGGTAACAACGTCACACATCAAGGGCATTTAAAGTAGATGGATGCCCCTTAGCGTGAGTAACCAGCGGCAACCCACCGCACATGGGTGTACACGGGTTTGCAGTGCCTGGGGAGGTGAGCGTAGAGCAGCATACAAGTCTCATGCAGGAACGGAGTGTAGATCAAGTGGATAGGTGAACAGCAGCTACAGGAACATCCAAGCATTGCAGTGCGGAAGAAAATCTTGAAGCATCTCGTAGAACTCTAAGCGTAGATGGCTCGGAACGCAAGGAAACATGAAAGGAAAAACAAGAAAACAGCAGAGAAAAGACAGGAAAAAGGGTGGTAAAGCAAAGACAAGAAAACACTACAGAAGCAAAGAAGGGGGAAAGAAGCAATCCGGTTAGGCGAGCAGGAAGTGCGCAAAAAGGGCAAACTAACAATGTACCAAACAAATTAGCACAGCTATAAAGTTACATATGAATATTAAGAACATATTCAAAACACATTAACATACTCAATAATAATATACTTTAATGCAATAAGTACCAAGTTAACATCAAATGCTTTCTCAGGGGTTTGACAAAAATATATGTTGACTCAAGCAATATGAAGAGTATACAATATATACACAAACTGATTACCCTATACTAAATATAATGACAATTAATGAGAGTAAATATGAGTGGCAAAGCGCTTTCCCTTAAAACAAAAGATAAACATATGGATACACCTAAGTTCTGACAATAAATCTTTTGAGATGGCTCACGTGAGGCAAACGCATTCCTCTTGTAGAATTTAACAATTTTATCACAACTGTATTTGGCCCTAAAAAGCGCTTAATAATATACGGACCCTTGTACTTAACTAGGAATTTAGCACTCAACTGGGCGCCAGCATCTGCCAGAGAAAAATTCTTACACAGCATCTGGTCACCAACCGCGAAGGGAGGATCAACCCGAACTTTATTTAAGCGATTAGAAACCTCCCTCTTCACTGCCGCGAGACTTCGAGCCACATCGCCAAACAATTGGTCCCGCTCCACATCATTTAAATGAGAAATTCGGGAAGGGAGACCCCAAATATTTAGTAAGGGATGGGAAGGATGGAAGCCCAGAAAAGGAACACAGGGAGGAACACCCGTGGCACTATGAGTAGTACAATTAAACTCTAAGTCATTATCCCAAAGTACTTGATCCTGATTACAAAATATGGTGAGGCAAGCCTTTAAATTTTTACTAAAGCGCTCTACTTGATTACCGCAAGGGTAATAGGGACTTTAAGTATAGTGTTTTACAGCCCACTGAAAACACATTTTTTAATGCAGCAGATGTGAAACAACGAGCATTTTCGGTAACTAAATGCTCCGGAACGCCAAAAATTTTCCACACATGTGTACTTAAGGCCTTCACAATCGTTTGGGCCTTCATGTTGCACAAAGGCAATAAAAACACAAACTTAGAAAATGTGTCCAACAATATTAATATACAAACATTTTCCTTCTTAGAACGGACAAACGGTCCAAAGATGTCGAGGTGGGCTACATGCCAAGGGCCTTCAGGAGGTTGGCCCGTATCTCTACCAAATTTGGCCTGCTGAGCCTGTTTACATTTTTGACAGTTTTCACAACTGCGGACATAGGCGGAGACGTCCTGTTTCAAACCTGGCCACGCAAAGATGGTAGAAATGTTTTGGAATGTTTTATTGACACCCAAGTGTCCTCCAAACACAGAATCATGGGACGCATGGCTTCAGGAGCTAACACCTTACTAGTACGACCGAAGTACCAGTAAAATAAATAATACCCTGTTCTTCCACATAAGGCACCACATTATTCGAGGCTAGGTCACCTCGTATCAGGCTACATAGAGGATCAGTTTTTTGACCGTCTTTAATAGTCGTAAAACACTCTGGGTAACTCTGCAAAAGGGCAACACTTTTAATAGGTGTCACATCCTCAACCTGAAATTCCGCGGAGTCAAACATCCGGGAAAGTACATCCGCCATAACATTATCTGATCCGCGCACATGATAAATTGTGAACCTACAACGAGATAGACGAAGGACCCAACGACCCAATTTTCCCAACTGGTTAGGGTGATTCAATACCCAGCTAAGGGCTTGGTTGTCAGTATATCGGTCAAATTCTTCGTGTTCTATGTAAGGAGCAAACTTTTCCATTCCAAACAGACAAGCTAATGACTGGATTTGTTTGTATGGACATATTCCATTGCGAAATAAATGACTGTCAGAAGAAAACCAAAAGTAAAACTAAGACAAGAAAACATAAAAAGCAGAGTATGCTTTAGTCATCAGGATACATACAAAACATGAAATTCCAAAATTGGAATATGGTCAGATAAAACAAGGAACAAACAGAAAATAAAAAAACAGAAAATAAAATAAATAACAAAAATATAAAAACCTAAGCTGACATGCGACACAAAAAACACAAACAGAATTACAGCAAACGACACAACGATGAGACTAAACAAAACACAAAGGTGTCGGACACAAACAGAAAAAACAACAAACAACACAAACGATGAGACGAAATAAAACACAGTAGTTTTCCAAACAGTCAGTATGAACGACGTTTCGGGAACTGGAATCTGTTCTCGTCATCAGGTAGAGACACAGGGTTCAAGAACACGAGTGCGACTGATGAGGATACTGGAAAAACCATGGGTTTATATAGGGTAAAGCCCCTTATCGTGCTCAACCAATGGGAGACGAGCTGTCTCCTGATTGGTCGCGCAGCATGTATTTACTCTTATTGGTTGTGGTGGGTTGGGTGTTTGTTTTTATTTTCTGCTGTAAATTTGTTTCTCTTTTAATCAATGGGATCCACATATTTTTTAATTCAATGCTCTGTTGACTGAAAATATTACTATTGCTAATAATAAAGGCTGATTCTTTTATTTTTATTTTAATTTTGTCAGTTTCCTGTGTAAGTGGTTTAGATTCTTCCCAAAGGATTTTGTGGCTATTTTCCCATGCATGTTCGGCCAGTCTAGATTTTTGGGTTTCGCCTTTTTTGCAATTGTTTTTATGTTCTTTAATGCGGGTTGATAGAGCTCTGCCAGTTTCACCAATGTACATATGGCCACATTCGCAGGGTATCTG
>PNEQ01054754.1:0-28833 GCA_003012365.1 Medauroidea extradentata
GAATGACTTATTTTGTACTCTGTATAATAGTTGCGGTGGGCTGAACCGGTAAATCCAGTGTTAATATCTGTACGATATTTATTCAGGTAGGCGAGAGCATCCACTAGGAACCTATTGAATATGTTTGTTTGTACTCAAGTTCACCGGGGGTCAGTCTGTGAATTTCCCGTTAAAGCGCTAGGTTCGCACTGTGGCGAATAACGTCAAGGGTGTACCAACTGTCGCTGAAAATTAGCGAAACAAAAACTGGAGTGAAGGACTTTATGATTGAATTACAGTTGCTTGAGGACTATTAGCCATCAAGTGTAGTTTGTGGTTTATTTTTTTGTTGACAAGGGACTGAAGGTTGAGAGGAGCTTATAACTAAGCAAGGATGCTCTCGTAGTTGGAAAATACGTAGGTGTTGATGCCGCGGGGGAGGGTGGCCATCTTGACAAACTTCCGGGAGAAAGGCGGACACGCGCTCTGGATCAGCGCCATGTTGGGTTTTGCAATGGCTTTGGAGATGTGAGAGAGTGCGGTTGTGCGGGAGGTACCATGTGTGCCATGTGAGGGTATATCGCCGAACATCGGCGATACTAATCAAGACTTTCAGTTTTTATAAGCCTAAACGGGGTTTCGGGGTTAGGAGTGAGCTTATAAAACTAATATTTATGAGTTATTGCGGTCAAGCTCACCGCATGGTCGTGAGTTTGTAAGTGTTGTATGTCACGTGGCTAGTAAAATTGTATGGTAATGTGAGTAAGGGTATTATTATTAATTTTCCGCTAAACGCTCCCGTGCTGGGAATTCACTAATCTGCACCTCTTTCGAACCACCCAAGAGAACTGAGCTAGGAGTTGAGTGCTCGCCGAGCAGTCGAGGCATGTGTATGCTATGCAGGCGGAAACGTACATGTAGCGGTACAATAGGATACAGTGATTACAAAATTTAAAAAGCAATACCATTCCATATTTTCAACAACAACATCAAAACTTCCTGCTGACTGTGTAATTAACTACTACTCCTTTGAACAATTATGTATTTTAATTTTGTTCCAATTCAGCACACAACCAATGCATTATTCTCATCAAAAGACACATGGTAAATTTTTTATATGTCTAGGCATATGGCACCACTAATAAAAAAAAAATACACAAAAATGGTTTTATCTGAAAGACGACAAAATTCACTTGAAAGGCCTTATCAAATTTCTTGAGTTAATACTACCTTACGTCTGGCAAAAATAAGTAATAGTTGCCAAGTTTCCTTTCCTTAATAGTGGCTGAGCTTTACAAAATTCAACATCCAATTTTCTCCTTACAAATCAATGTAACACTACACGAGACCACACCAAGGCACACTAACATACCTTCCACAAGCTAATTTAAATATTACTTGAATATAAATGAAATTACACTATCAACACCATGTTTGCTAATTCATCATCAACCAGTAGACGAACACCTTTACCACATTGCTACAAACTGATTTAATTCCTCTGTAATTGTTGCTTTTACTCAAATTACATAAATTCACAATTACACACTTACATTGTGCAAGTAGAAATAAAAAAAAAAATCATTAATTATTGCAGCATGCCATAATTCACAACAATTTAAATTCCTATAATTCAAAATCATTGCAAAATTCCAGAAATTGTAAACATTAATTCTCAACAAAACAATATTTCCACCCAAAACAAGGTTCCTAATTTATATTGATTATAGGGAGGCTGCACCATAACCCCTTATAACTCACACAGTACAACAAATGACACAAACTCTCACAACACCATATCAAATCTAACTTTCTCAAATTACATCATAACGAGGCACCCTGTCAAACATCATAAAATAAAGGCATGCCTATTTGCACCACGACGAGGAATCCTCCCAAAAACCACAACAATCAACACCTTGTTCTTCCTTTAACCTCCATATCATTTCATTACTAACCACCGGGCCAGCCTTATTTGCACCAGGACGAAGACTCCAGAATTCAAAATAAATCACTTAACCTCAAAATGTTGCAACTTCCTCCCTAAATTCACAACACAACCCACGCACATTCATAACTTCCTCCCTAAAGCAACATCTTCCTACTTCCATTATCCTCTCGCAGCACTCCCCTTTATATCCAGCATAGCCAGCACTACTGCTACGTCATCCAATGTCTAACCTCGACTATGAAGAACTCCCTTGAAATATTACCAATTGCATAATTCCTTGTGAACATCAGGTATCCCACTAAATCTTACTAATAACTATGAAATAGTTAATCTCCAAATGTCTGTTTATTTTGCTGCTATAACTCAAATAAAAAAATTATAATTTTCAATTTTAAATTCTTAATTTTCTTTTCTTCATTGCAAATTCAAAGTCTGCTTATCCATATCACAATTAAATCTCAATATTTATTAACGTTAACTTATCTCTCAAATCTCTGCAAAAATCAACACTCAAACTTAGGCTGATTATGCATAAAAAAACATCAATCATATTCACATTATAGATTACCAAAGGTTAAACCAATACCCCTTACTTTAGAGCATCATCATCAGTATTGTATATACTTTCATTAAACCCACACTATCTTACCCTAATGACCATCAATTAAACAACTGTGTACGCAGAAAGTTTCACTGACTAAGATCAAACACTTACAGCTAATAATAATGATAATCATATACATTAGCCTTCGTTACATATAAGGGCATAAGTTAATATTGGTTACAGGAAGCTTATTCTGAGTTTTGTGGTTACGAAGCGATAGTCGGTACGATGCAACTGTGTCTCGGCCTACTGAAAAAGTTGTTTCCCTTCCAGTCCATAAAATCCGTATTCAGAGTTTTAGTCGGTACGAGGGCCAGCGCATTCGGGTATCTTCAGCCCTAACGACTTTTTCAAGCAGCGTGCCAAGATGGCAGACACTGCAACATTCAGGTGTATATGACCGTTTTTTTTTTTTTTTTTTTTTAATTTTAGGAGTTTTCGTGAACTTATGCAAGTGTGAAATAATAGATAATATTAATGTCGATAACTTAAAAACATTTCCTCAGTTGAAACGAGTAATAACACGTAATTAAACATTTTCCGTTTAAACACCGAAGCATTCTTCTCGTATTTTCTTTTTGAAGAGTCTTTCATTGTGTAGCGGTAGCGGAGTGGTCTAGCGCGAGTGTTTGTTTTTAGCTGTTCAAATCTCGATCGATTGTTTACTTTTTTTAAGTTGTTTTATATTATGTGTTATAGTCGTAAGTGATTTATTCTTTTATAATAAATTGTTTATTTCATTTAGAATTGTTGTTTCACTTAATTTACTGTTATTCTACAATCTGACAGAATGGAGTGGATTACTTACAAACATAAATATTTTTAGTATATAATAATTATAAAACCTGTACAAAAAGCATCCTAGATTGTATACTTTTTTATTGAGTTGACTAAATGTTCAAACTTAGTCTACAGTATCTATTTACGAAGATGTTAATTTTCAGTTCGTATTTTACAGTTTTTTTTTTTTAAATTGTGGGAAAATAACTGTAATTACATCCTAACTTAAGACATGTGCAAGTTTCCAATAGGCTCTATTCATGGGAGAAAAAAATATGTATGCGTGTTTATTATTATTATTATTATTATTATTATTATTATTATTATTATTATTATTATTATTATTATTTTATTTTACGTAACGTATGTGTTTCCATACCATTCGTCCGATTGCGATTAAATTTTGGTGGGATATGCGTACACCCGCGAAGGTTACTGACAGAAAATTTTACATATTGTCACAAAGTGATTTTTCTGGTTTTAGTTTTTTTGTTAAGATACTTTAATTTTTTGTTCAGATCCTTGCTTTAAATAATTCCTCACTTCAGAGTTTATTGAATTTTAGGTTTTTTAATAATATCAGCTGTGTATCATTAGTTGTGTTTCACAGTTTTTGTCTAATTCCCCCCCTCTCCCCTAATATGTCTACATGTTATGCCTGAGATAGGCAATTGTTTCATGGTATGGCCATGATACAGCTCACGTAGGCCGCTGCTATCCCGAGTAGAGCTGGGTGATGTAAGATTTAATAGTACTTCTGTACACAACACACGTGGTGTTATTTTCTTTGTAGCCTTCTAGTGTCCCCGTGTTTGTGCACGCGCCGAGCACGTTGTCCACTTGCATTTAGTTACGTCACTGAGCACCCAGCAAAACAACAGCTGATGAGTTTTGCTTATGGTACTCATGGGCCACGTGCAGGCTAGTTAATGCAATGTGCTTTGATTAGGTCACTGGTCATCAGCTGGGATGACGTAGGCTTACCGCACAGCCGGACCAAGAAAAGCTAGCGTAGCTTGCTTCCCCCTCCCCTTCCCATGAGTGCTTCTCGGTAGAAGCCCGAGAAAACAACCTGTTTAAGTTGGCAGGCACGATGTCATCCAGGTTTGCAGTCCTGGAATTGCGTATGTTGGTATTTCAGCACTGTGAAGATGTTCTGGGATAATAACATCAACATTCCCGTTGGTTATCGCTGAACGTTAACTGTTTGTTTGACCATGTGCGCAGTCGTTTGAACGTCCAGGAAGTGTTTTTGAGCCTGAGTTTATAAAAGTAGTTGTTGAGAAATATTTCGGGGAGATGTCAGGATTCGGAGATTAGTCTTGTGTCTTCCATCTTCGACTGATTGATTCCTTTGTCGAGGCTGAGGGTTGGAGGAACCCCGAGGGACTTCAGTACAATATGTGATCAGTTAAGTAGTCTATTTGTGTTGTTAGCAGAAAAGTAGGTCCAAGTTGAGAGTCATACAGAGTCACACAAAGTTATACATAGTAACTTAATTGTAATGTCAGTCAGTCTCAAAGTTGTGTCTTTGACCCCCCTCCCCTCCTTGTATTCATAGAGATATGTGTCCCTAAGTAAAGTAATCTGGTGTTTCATGTGTAGTTGCTAATCAAATCCCAAATAAGTATGAATTTTAAAGCTAAAGTTTTGTGTTTCCCTTCGTAGCAGAAACCGTCCCTCGTTTGTTTTAAAGTTATCACAAACAGCATTGTAATTGTAATCAGTTGAGGGCCATTTATTGTAAAACTGTTTGCTCAGTGTACGAGCTGATGAATCACTTTTGTAAACCTTTTGAGTTAAAACAGAGTTGTTTTGAAGCCGACTTTCTTGGTATTTGCCTTTATTTAATTAATTGATCCTGATACGTACTATTTTCCCCAAGTAGAATAAGTAAAGTCTTAAAATTTGGTAAGTACGTAATTATTTGTAGATTATAAGAAATACTTGCAGTCCATGAAAAGACCCCATTCCCCTATTTTAACCATGTTTACCTCTCGCTAGCCCTATGTTATTGTTTCGCTCTACCTGACATTAAAGTTTAGTTTTGTGTATTTTGAGGTGTCCGATCTGACCTATAACAGATTGGTGGTGGATGGCTCCCCCCAGGTTAATGGTAGGGTTTAGGTTATTGATTGTTTTAGTAACCACGTTTACGTCATGTTATACCCATTCGTTACGATATCATGGAGGTAAGAATAGAATAATATGTTATTATAAAAGAAAGGGAGGGGAGTGGCAAAACAGAGCAAGTAGACCGAGGGATACAAAAATTTAGCGAAACACTTTTAAGTGTTCCTAAAATGGTCATCAATGATCATTAACACAATGTTGTCCTATTGTTTAGAATTTTCTAAAATTTAAAACCACGCGAACAAAGTCGCAAGAAAAAAAAAATGGATGGGTATGTAGACCTATGTCTGTGTGTGTGTGCGCGTGTGTGTAAAAGCAATGCTATAACAACACGGTTAAGTTTTCAACAAAGAAGTTAACTGTCTACACATGTAAACTATAATTTTAAAAATTAATAAAAAATCATGGAGTAGCCGGGATTTGAACCACGAATCCAAAAGACAATTTAGCGGGCCCACACATGCCGCAACCAACTGAGCCAATCTCACATGCCTTTGTAATTACTTTCAAACAATTAAAATTATAGATTTAATTATTGTCAAATATATATGTAACTTGTTTTCCAGCTATTTACTTATTTAATTTCATTACGTGTATTTGCTAAATTATTGTTTTGTTCAACATTTTCTCACGTTGCTAGATATCTCATAGAATAGACTTGTCCCACAAGTACACAAGGAAAAAAATGGTTGTAGAATTTATGACAGTTACTGTAAATTATTATTTCCATTTCATTAAGTCGAGTCATTAATATAGAAACAAAATTTCCTTTGCGTGTATAAGTATAGCATATATAACTACAATGGCGGGAAAGGCCACTAGGCTACTAATTAAAATTGAAACAGAAAGAGTTGTGCACAAGTACTCACAGGATGGTACTTGCAGATAGAAACACACACACATAGGACGAACACATTTCTCCACGTCGCCATATACCCGCCATTGCGAGTTACCGACGAAATTCAGCCTTTCTAACAGCTCGTGAGCAGTTGGTAAGTTCCTACTGGACTCATGACGTCAAACGACCCCCGTTTGAAACTTAGAATACCAAACAGTCATTTGAAACCGATTATCGCTCAGTAACAACTTTTTTTGTAGGAAACAGAAACACAGAACAAGCTCCCAGGTGCCTTTGATTCCTCCTTCAGCTGTCTGTCAAGTGTTTGAGCTCCCATCTATGTTACTGCACTCCCCACTTAGCATACTTACACTAACCCCATTACATATTTCCCTGACCTCATGATTTTTCCTAATTATGTTTTTAGTTATTTAATTTCTCCTACTAGTGCTTTACTCTGTGCCTTTAACATTTCTTTTATTATATCGTCTAGATTTTCTTCTTCTGCAGCAGTTGAGGGAGTCACCACTATTGACCCTGTTTCACTGCTTACTTCTGAGGTTGTTTGATCACTAATAATATTTGCCCCAACAAAACACTCTACATGCTCATTACATGCTCACCAACATCTCCAGTTACACTTTCATTTGGTCTATGTACAACAGCTGCCCTGCTTTCAGATCTTATCGCTACTGATGCCATAACCTAAACGAACCACTTCAAAGTGCTTTCAAATAGGCCTAACCAACCCATTAATTAAAATTAACAACAAATATTTATCTTCCTAAATTTCTTCCTCTGTAATTTAAACATCACGCTGAAAGAAAAGAAAAGGAAAGAAAAAAAAAGACGGTCCACGATTCTGCTCGGCTTACCCCTGCTATCTACCCGCACTTGTAACCTCTAATTGGTTTTTGGCTTCTATTTTCTGTCTTCTATATTCTTACATTACCACAGAGATCTTCAGCTCTGTGTTTTTATTATTTTCTTTGCTGTTGAAGTGATGTATGTTATGTGCCCTGCTGTCCTCGTGCTGCCGCAGCCGTGGTACTGCCAGCGACGTCGAAACCTTCTACTGCTGCTGGTTGTAGTTAGGTAGGGACTCCCCCCCCCCCCTGAGGTACAGGGATTCCGTGAGGTCCCTGTTCCGGCCAGCCACTCATCTACGTAGCGCATCTGCTGCTACAACACACCCAGGGGACGACTGATGATACTGGACTAAATGCTCTGTCCTTGTTCCAGGCCATTAAATCTTGCTGAAATAGTGCATATAGGGAAGATTAGACTGTTCTCTGACAGCCTCTTTGTTTTAATTATTAATATTCAATGAAGCTTACGGTGCTCAACAATAGCATTAAAAAAAAAAGTAATGTTGATAGTTTGACAAAACACCTCAGAGATCAAAACAAACTTGAAATGCACTATGATGCTGGTAGTCAACATTCTGCATATATTAATTGTAGAAAGTCTGCCCAAAGGTGCTAAGTACTGCAATTTGCATTAGTTTGCACTCATGAAGCTGATGCATAACCCGCAATAGGTTATAGATACTAGGTTATAATATGGTAACACTTATTACATGTATCTATAATGAACAAAAAGGGGACTTAACTGCAAGTGAATCAACCCCCGAAGTTTCACTTCCCCATGCCAACGCTCGCTGGCCCAACTTCTACCATCACATGATGCCACGACTGATATCATCCTGGGCAGACACTCTGATACTAGATAGGGCCTACCATCTCCTTATTGTGCACTAACAATTGCTTGTCACCAACATTGTGATGGCTCCGAAAAAGTAAACAAAATGGATTGCAAACATTTTTTCGGCAATATTTTCACAATTTATGTGCACAATTGTTTTAGTTGTACACATATAAGACTAAATTATATGGCTTATAAGATAGCAAACAGTTTCTGTTTAGACATGGAATAATATAAAACATTTTGTTCTTTGGGTTTGTGAGCTTGGTCGTTTCAATACTATTACTTGTCCATTACCAAGTGTTGGTTGTGTGAAGTGCTGTGTTCTCTAGGTTGTGATAGCCTCAAAACATGTTATTTGAAGGCGAATTTTTAGTGTTTTATATATTTACGTGTAAAGTATTGGATTTACATTATGAATAATGTGCATGATAAAATGTTGAGTGCCTTGTTGCGAATACTCTAACCAAATCATTTCCCACAAAATTAATTTACAAACTCGTGCCAATTTTGATGGATACAAATAAATTAAGTAAACATACTTTTATCTACACGAACATATCCCAAGAAATGTTCAAATCATACATTATAAAAATTTTAAAACAGAACATGATGCTGTTAATGGTGGTAATTTTTAGGGCCAAAACACAATTCTTTTTTTTAAAAATCAATTTACTGAAAATAGCCATAAATAAAGGAAATAAGCATTCATGTAAACAGAAAAAATTTTAAAATAGTGTTTTCTAGGCATTGTATGCTAACACTTAAAAAGTAAATAAATTAAGCAGGTCACTCCTTGTACAATTTCAAGCTCTGTGATTGGCAACATTTTATCGTTAGTGAGGCAAAGACAGCCCAGAAAATAAGACACGTGGCTTAACCTGGGAGTGCCAACTCTGTCCTTTATATGCTCCTTGGTCTGACAAAACTGCAATGTGGCGGAGTGATACAACGGGATCCGTAATGCTCACAAAACCAATAAGAAAACTTTGAAATCTTTAAATTTTGGTATAACATTGCCCTTCATTTAATAAATTACATTTCATGACAATAGAGATGGAGAATACACATAGTTTTAGATAACTGGGGACACATCACGCAGCCAAATGGACACAGGTCCGCGGCGCAATACTTTGCCAGTGCTCTGCTGCATCCAGCACTACCACCCATGATGCTTGCCGACCAGGTTGCATGCCTGCATGCCCCTCTACGTACCTCCTTGAGCCTTAACTTTGACCTGCCAGATGAATCACATCCAAGAGGAAGCCAACTTATCACCAAAGTGAAATTTCCAAAATCATAAAGGAAGCAAAATACAAGAAAAAGTTATTTAGAAAAGACGCTTAAAACAAAATTATTTTTAAAATGAGCCCAAACACGAAACAAAACAAATAAAAATTTACCAGTAAAAATGACTACTTCCAAACTCTCATTAATAAACTTAATTTAAATTCCCTTAAAAATTTTAATTTTAATTTCTTGACTAGTATCACTGATTAATATGTTGGATCCCGCAGTATAAATCCCTACACCTGATTCACTTCGAATAATTAATAAGTTACAAAAAATTTTTTAACCAAATATTTCTGCACATAAAAAAATAACATTTTAAATGAATGTATGATGCAAACAAAGGCAATGGGCTATGTGCAGTGCACGTCACAATAATTAACACTGAAATGACATAAATGTTATGAAATGTATGCTTACAGTAATAAAATCAACTTAATTTAATGTTTAAAAAATAGAAAATACAAGAATTTTATTACTAGATTGTTTGAAATTGTTTAGAATTCCAACAAATTTTTGTTTTGTGTTTACATAAATTTAAGCAATTAGTCAGTGGTTCGTGACATCTAATTTCAATATAATTTTTTTTTTCTCAATACGCCTGTTGGTTTATGTTCGGTGTATGTTGCCATATCATGAAGCTTAGTACAGGGCGTTTTCTGTCTCGAAGAATGCCAGGGATCGACAAATACTGGAACTGTCTCTGTTCAAGGCAGTCACCTTTTATTGGCAGCTGCAGTTGTACCAGTGGTCCAGTGATGATGAATACTCCAGAAATGTTATATACAGTATATACTTGTGTATAGTGCGCCCTCATGTATAATGTGCACCACGACTTTTGCAACAAGTTTCTGGGAAAAAAAATTATGTGCCTTGCTAGAATGTAAAAAATCATAGGAGTAAAAAATCGTGAAGCAGTGCGAGGGAGGCTATGATGGATTTGCTTGGGCGGAGGAGGAGGGAAGGAACCGAGGCTAACAAAGAAAAGAGAGAGGAAAGATGACTCACAGTGGCTAGAGTGTGATGGGCTAAGAGGATGAGGGTGAAGGAGGGTAGGGGGGTGGCTTGTGTCCACAGCTGTCTACAGATAGCCGGCCAAGGTCGCCAGCAGCCAGCTCATGTCTGCCTGGACAACACTCCCTCTTCCACACTGTGTTGTGTCCTGTCCCCTGCTTCCAGCATGCCCTCCCCCTCACCCCCGGCCGACCCCAAAACGAGATAACATGCTATGACAGCAGAGCAAGCTTGCCTTTTTTATTTACTGTCCAACGCACTATTAGAAAGAGAGGTTCAGGAATGCGGCAGGGGGTAGCTACAAGCAGAAGACTGTAGGGCCCCGACAACCACCCTGCCTCGCTTTCCCTCTCGGGGCGTGGGGGGAAGGGAGGGGGGAACAATGTCATCCTTTTTTTTATTCCTTTCCTTCCTTTCCTTGGAAAGATGGTTATCACGGACATGTCAAAATTAACTTTTCATATTGCTTCCGCCCACCCACGAACTTTCCTGCACCGGCAAACACACAAAAAAAAAGTTTTTAGCAGGGATAGTTAACAGCAGAAAAGAGGCTTGGAGGGGGTAGAGAAAAAGAAAAAGAAGTTTAGAAATGAAGGGACCCTCTCTCTCTCTCTGCCTCCTACGCTTGACACCTGCCAGTTTACAACTCAGCCTTCTCTCCCCACCCCCTTTTTTTTCCTCGAGGCGGTTTTTTTCCTATTTTCCGTCTATAGTACGCACCCCTGAATTTTTATCAGTTGTTTTGGAATAAAAGTGCGCATTATACACGAGTAAATACGGTATATTTTGTTTTTATATGTCATGTACAGATAGCATTAGTTTTTTTATGAGAGAATTAGTAAAGAAAAAATTAAAAAAATTATTAAACAATGAAAATATGTAATGGCACGAAAAGGCCGCTAGGCTGCATTATTATTGCTATTGGAGGGGGGTAATGCTCTCACCACTCTGGTGTTGAAACAGGAGTCGAAGGTGAGTTTGTGGGAAGCTGCATGGGCAGCCACTGGTTTGTCCTGAATGTTTGAACTGGAACCAGCTATGGCTTGTTTGGTATCATCCTCTGTCTTAGTGTGTTTGTGGTGAGGCCAATGTACTCTGCATCACACTGAGTGCACTGTAGTTGGTATATCAGGTTTTGGGTTGCACAGTTGTAGTTGCCTTTGGGTATGTAATGTATGGTTGGTAAGCCTGCTATGGAAGGATGTGGAAGGTTGATGTATTGCACATGTGCTGCATCTGGGGCTATTGCAGGGTTGAGAGCCTTTGAGTGTGCTGAATGTGTTGGGCCCAGGGCTGGATGGTAGTTTAGGGCGCACAAGTTGATTGCGGAGGTTAGGGGACCGTCTGAACACCAGTATTGGAGGTTTGGAGAACAGGTTATGAGTCAAGAGTGAGGAGTTGAGGACTTTGTGGCCACAGTTGAGGATGGTCTTGAGCTTGTTGAGGCCTTCATGGTAAGGCACTATCAGAGGGATGTCCTGGTTGTCTCTTGTTTGGGATTTCCTGTTTGAGATGACTCGCTGGATCTGCTTGTCCACTAGGGGTTTGGGGTATCCTCTGTCAATAAATGCTTTGGCTATCTGGTCACATTGTCTGTTAAGATAATTTTCAGTTGAACATATGCGTTTGGCTCTGGTTGCTTGGCTGTATGGAAGAGATTTTTTGTAGTAGAAAGGATGGTAACTGTCAAAATGGAGGTACTGAAGATGGTTGGTCGGTTTGGTGTGAACAGTGGTTTCAATTTTGCCATTTTGTAGGGTGAGCTCTACATCTAGAAATGTTGCCTGTGATTTGGAGTAGTTCCAAGTGAATTTCAGGGTACTGTGACAGTTTAGATTATCCAGGAAAGCAATGAGATGTTCTGTGGAGTTCCAAATCATGATACACTAGAGCCCCGATTTTACGAACCCTGGATTTAACGAAGGTAGCGATTCTACAAATACAATCTCAGGAACCCTCTAAAAATAACAAAATTATATGACAACAAAAAAATTGTAAGGAATTATGTTGACAATGAATAAAACATACTGTATCTAATTCATGGCATTAAAATATGAATTGTAGAGTTGCAGTTATTACTTGGTAAGTCACAATATTAAAAATAAAACAAAAATAGCGAAAATCCGTTAAAAAATGTGGCAGTGACAGTTTGAAAACCGCGCGGCGGCGCCGGCGCCGCCTGTGCCAAGCCGGCCGGCCTGTCTCCAACTACGACGTATTAGGATCTATATTGAGGTCTTACTATAGACGCATGGTCCAGCGCATGCGCATATGCTCATTTAATTATAGTACAGCCTCCTTATAGGCTGTTTCACGACGTCTTATATCTATCTCGTCTCGCGCCGAATGAGTTTACTTTTTTACATGAACCCTATAAATAATAGCGTAATGTTTTTCTTTATTGCGTTAACACCATACGTACTTAAAACAATTAACTTGGCACATAATTTGCTTAAACAATGCGTTACTGCGTGTCGTAAACCGTGGGTTTCACAAATGAGCACGATAATAGCGGTGCCTATTTTCCAAGCATAGAAACATTTGTCTCCGGGTATGTCGAACTTGGAAAATAAATAGACGTTCGTGTATTACGTAATCCCGGAACTCCTAATTATTTTTACCGCATATACTGACTGTGAAAGTGATTATTTTCAATCACTTATACATGTAATTCTCGGCGATTTTAGGTAAGAACGTCACAAAATGGCGTTTTTGGAACAACGTCGCTATATGCTATGGTGCCGCTATCTATCCGCCATCTTGTGAACGTTCGTACAGTTGCGCTATCTGTCCACTCTGCACGCTACTAGTATCTACGTTCTCATACAATTCATCAACGTCGAGGGAATGCTTTTACGTTACAGCTCGGTTTTCTCTTTTTTTTTTCAGGACAAAGGTCGATCATATCTATTGTTTAGCGGCATTCTTTGGATCGTAAGACGTCTGCCTATTGATATAAATTTATATTTCAACTATCACTTGCGTTATTTTTCCGTTAAATGCTACGGAAGTCGGTCTATTCGCTCAAGAGAAGACACTTGGAATCTCGATTTTCTCATTTTTTTAGGAAAAGGATTGGTCATATCTATTCTTTAGCGGTGTTCTTTTATCATAAGACGTCTGACTATTGATATAAATTTATATTTAAACTATCACTTGCTTTATTTTTCCGTTAAATTCTACGGGAGTCTGACTATTCGCTCGAGAGAAGACACTCGGAATCTCGATTTTCTCATTTTTGGGGACAAGGGTCGGTCATATCTACCGCTCAACAGTGTGATGTCTGGCTACTGATATCAATTTATGTTTACATTATTACGTTAATTAAATTCCCACAAAACGCTACGGAAGTCGGGGCCTAGAGACACTTTGCAGAAAAAATGCAATTTTAAAATTTTCTGTTAGGGTAAGGGGGTGGGGCAAAAATAAGCCGCTATCGAAGTTACGAAGGTAGCTATTTTACGAATGCGATGAGAGGAACCGTGAGTATTCGTAAAATAGGGGGTCTAGTGTATATCATCTATGAATCTGCCCCAGAAATATGGCTGTATTTGTTTATGGCTGAGACAGCTGTGTTCCAACTTACCCATGAAAAGGTTGGCATAGGAGGGTGCCATGCGGGTGCCCATGACTGTCCCCTTAATCTGCAAGTAATGTTTATCTTCTGCAATAGAACACTTCCTGAACCTGAGAATATTTGTGCGTTGGGAAACAAGGTGAGAGAGTATTTGTCGATGAAGTTGCAAACAAAGTCAAAGCTGGATGGAAGGCTCTATCATCATTGACTGTGATATTTTCATAGGAGTGTTTACACAGATCCTAGTTGACTCTTCCAGCCATTATCTTTGTTAAAATGAAGAAAACAAACACCACTAAATAAACAATCCATCAGAAGCAATATAATAAGATTATTCATCTATTGTCATCTGAACTCTTAGGGCATATAGGAATGTAAGCAAAGCCACATGGAATTTGATACGTTGGTTTACATAACCTCTTGTACTGTCAGATACAATGTAATTTATTTTAATATTAATTTCTCATTCATAAACGGTAAATGAGACACTACTAATGTGTCAATTTCCTCCCAACCTTTTAAATAAGGCTAACTAATATCAGTGTAACCAAACAGTTACGTAAAGTAAGCAACTCCGAAACCCTGATCACCCAAAAAGAAAACAAGTTAGACAAATACCACGCCATGTTGCTTTTGTAACGTATTTATTCTGTGTGTGTTTCAGATTCCCTCTTTTGACTATTTTTAAATACTGCAGTTTAGTAATGATAGTGTGAGGAACATAGTTCTAACACAAAAACCTAATGGGCTTATCCATGGCCTTCCTACCTATATTACTTCAATGCGCGAGCCACAACCTGGAGGCATGCCGCAGCTTGCCACACTACAACACACTCTACAGCTATATGCAAAAGTGTACGGCATGGCCGACACTTATTCCTGGCAGCTTTGTGTGGGCAAGGTGTGGAACATGTAGTGTCAGTTCTAGGGTCGTCCTCACCCTATGTGACTGCATTACGCTTGTTAATAGGGAACTATCGTCCAGGTAACATTACAGCAGGAATAAGCTGTGGTAGTGTCCATTCTTTGATAAAAACCATCTTTGTCTTAAGTACCTGTGTACCACATCTCACCATCACACTCTGTGTTTATCTACCAATCTATATTCTTACTCCTACACAGGGACTACTAATCACGTGGCCGAGAGCTGCATCCTTATACCGTATTTGCTGGCATATAGGACGACCCCGCATATAAGACGAGTCATGGTTTTGAAGGTACAAAATCTTGAAAAAAAGTAAATTATTAAGTTTGAAATTCCCGACAGAAAAAAATTTTTTTCCTTTGCCAGAAACATTAAAAATTTAGTTTAAATATTTTTAATGCATTTATTACCGTCATATAAACCTCATAGTAGACACACAAACGAATAACATTGGCTACTACTGCCCTCCGCGCGCCCAAGAGCCAAGGAAATGCAAGGCGGCGGCTGGCAACCCATGCCGGCATCATCAGTTGCCGGCAGTTGTGTGCGACTTGGCAACGCAAGGACTGAGGCATGCCACGCGCAACATGGCAACTGTGACGGGGCTGTCTGAAATATACTTACATTGCCGTCAATATAATTATCTTCCACGTGGCCAGTCGTGATCGTATAGGTTTGCTGTAGTCTACATGAAATTAAAAACCTGTTGGCGTGACTGTTTTTATTTATTAATTAACTAAAAAAAAAACCAACTTTACATACAGAAACTCTAGATTTCAATCATAATAGTCTCCATCATTGTCTAAGCCTGACGCTCCCGGGAGAGAACAGCTCAACCCCAAAACTTAGAAGAAAAATTAAAACAAATTTTCAAAGTTCGAAACATGCCACGACATCTATGTTCTCGAAAACGTGCGACCCCTCCACTCTGTGATACCAGCACAGAAAAATTAGCTACGTATATATGTGGCTGCTCCGCCACCTCGCTCCCACACAGCCCACCAACCGTTCCAGACCGCCATCCTCGTCCGCGTCCGAAAACGAACTCAATATGGCCGACTCACCGAAGCTTGCTCTCTCCCAGCAGCGCCTCTAGTGGCCACCCAGCGCACCAAGGCAAAATGTAAAAGAAATTAATATTAAATTAAATATAATAACAAATTATAAACTTTTATACTTTTAAACAACTTGTAAAGTGAAAATATTCTTCTCAAAACCATAATTACATAATAATTTACAACATAAATTTAAGTAAATTTGAACCACGTGTCCTTTCATTGGCCCAAGCCAGCCCGCGCAAACATATTACCATCTCTCTCACACACTCAACGAGCGGCAGCGCATGTGCACTTCGTGAAAAGTAAAAGTATTAGAAAAACGGTTAAAAATCTAAATATAGCGATTCCTGGAAGTGGGCAGGCGCACCTGTGCCATCCAACTATGCTTGCCAACAATACACCCAGCCCTGAGTTACAATACAATAACAGTTAAGCTGCAAATGATATTATAAAATTTAAATTAAAACACAAAGTTGCCTCAACCTAAACAAACCAAATTAAATACATATAAGGTTTAACAATTTCAAAAACTGATAGGCCTACAGATAAAAAGTCAAACAACAGGCCAACAATACCTCAAAGTAATTATATAGATAAGTGCAAATTCAAAAAGTCAACCATAAGGAAATTATAAAATAAAAACAGGAAACAATAAAGGCCTAAGTGGTGGGTGGACCGCCTAACAACCCCCCACTTGACATGCAGAGGTTGTCCCCACAATCCTCTGTGTGTCAAGTACAGAGTACAGACCTGCAGGTTATCACAAACACAATTGACAAAATACTTTTTAAAAAAATGAAAAGAGCATCACATTACAGCAGCAAACAAACAACAGGAAAATACGCAGCATAGAAACATCATTAAAATCACCAAAAAACAGAATCATTAAAGTTAGCACAATAAAAGTATACAGAACAGCAGCAAACGATGCACTCCACAATTTACAATATGAACATCTGCCAAAATACCCTTCAAAAGAAAACAAAGCAAAGAACATTACATTACAACTGAAACCATAATAATTTACCAGGTACTCTTATCAAAATTTACACAACTGCACTGCTAGGAAACCCCAAAACAAACATTACCGCAACTCATACCAAACTTAACTACTGTATGTGTACATGTCTGCAAATAAAACTGAGTACAAAGCAAAAATCCAAACAACCCAACAAAACACAACATTATTACTTCAAAATTCTCCAACTCATCATAAATCAACAATCTAAAGCAAATCACAAATCAAATATTAATAGCAAAAACTTTACTTTATCACTTCATAAGGAAAAGATAACATCAATAACAATCTGTGTTAGGTCATCTTGAACCTGGCTTTGAAACACACCAACTCCTCAACATCTTTGGACAACGACGGAGTGGCAAACAAACACTATAACATAAACTCAGGTGTACCCATTGGACAACGACGAGGCACCCTGCAGAAAACACAAAACATATATGGTGCACCCTTTGGACCAACGACGGAGTGGCATCCACACAACAAAATATCAATACTATATAATAAGGTATGCCTATTGGACGACGACGAGGCACCCTGCTCAAAATAAAAAAATCACCTCAATAACGTGTGCTCAAAACCAAAGAGCCAAGTCATGGCCACTGAAAAGAAAGGTGACCTAAGTCAGAGAGTTACAGACAGTTAACTAAAATCAAAACTCATATATCACTGAAATTATTAAAACTCAAAACTTTACTGTAAGATCTTCCACTAGAACAAACAACCTCACAATGCTGTACTCAGTGCTAAATAAATGTTACTTCGTGTGCAAAATACTAACTCGTAAATCTCAGTTATGCTCCTGCCAGACAACAACAAAGAGAAAAAACCAAATACAAACACATCTGCAAAACAAAAATAATTACGTGTTAAAAGTGTACAAGTATGTTGTTTCAAAAGTGAGTTACTAACAGGCAGTAAAAATCTCAGTTGCGGAATGCATGCCCCGACGATTCCCTCTCGTACAGTTGTGATCGGTTGTTACCGATAAAACAAAAAGCCATATCAAACTCTTTAATTATCATTAAACAGAAAAATTTCCAAAAATTCCCAAATTAAAGTTAGTACATAAAGTGACTGGGTGCACATCCCCAGTTTCCATTTTACACCTTTAAAACTGTGACTGCACTGCGAGGAAACAGCAACATACACATGACCACAAAACAAAACTACTAGTAATTATGTGTACATGTAAGCCAAGACACTGAGTACACACAAAGGTCAAAGATACACAAACTTATTATATCCTTTAAACAAAAAAAATATTACTACTATAATTAGCCTTCACAAAAACACTACTAATTAATGGATTAAAACTCTTTAACTTACAAATTACAAAAACTCACAAGAAAATCTCAATACATACTGGATTAGCTCACCTCAAACTAAGAATCATCACCCACAAAAAAAAAAAACTTTAATAAAACACTTAAGTAAAATTAAGCTCACCCTTTGGAACAACGACGAAGTGGCATAACACAACAAATCAAAAATCATATTCAGGCGTACCCTTTGGATCAACGACGAGGTATCCTGTACATCATAAAACCAGATTAAGCACACCCTTTGGAACAACGACGAAGTGGCATATACACAACAAAATATTAATCAAACACTCAGGTATACCCATTGGACGACGACGAAGTATCCTGTACACATCACCATCATTACTCTGATTACAGAGCCAAAATCACGGCCAAGGAATCCAGAGGTGACCTAAGCCAGGTAAGTAATTACCAATTAACTTTAAAAGTTCAAAACCAAAATTACTTCAACAATTCAAAATCTTTTAACTCAAATTACACCATTCAAAATTATAACTTTCATAACATAATGTACTCAGTGTCAATTAAAATATCCTTTCCAAATATTACTGTTAGCAATCAAAATTACAACTCTGTTGTGGCCCTGCCTGGCAACCACAACCACAGAGTGACAAAACAAAACCAAGTTCTAACTATTACATCTTGCAAAAATTAAATTACATGTCAAAGTGTGTATGAGTTGTATTAAAAACTGTGAAACTGAAAGGCAGTAAAAACATCCATAACTTATGGCATGGGTGCATTGAATTTTCCTCGACAGCCAGGTAAGTTATGCTGTTACATATAACTAAGAAAAATTACACATTATCAAAATACTTATTTGCTCCTAAATATGACAATAATTACCCTCACATACTAAAACCCTTAAATTTACAAACTATTGCAGACTAATTACCTATTAAATTTGCTACATGTCACTCAATGAAAATCAAACATTTCCTTCACACAAAAATTTTGTTTATAGGGAAAAGAATTTACACAACTGAACAGCAAAACATAACATTAACCAACATAAGCCTGCCCGTCATGTAGCACCTAATGCAACATATACCTCTGCCGCTGCTGATAAAATTACGCGATACGTAACTTGCCGTTGGCCGTAACTCCCGCTGACTTGAAGATACACATTGTTGCTGCGTTGACAATCAGTTCACTGCCTTAAGGCCTGATTCACAATGCGCAGTCGGCAGTCCGTAGACGGCAGTCCGCTGTCGGCTGTCAGAGATTAATAAGTACCTTAAGATGTGTGAATTCACAATGTGCAGTCCGCAGTCGAGCAGTCCGCAGTTCAGCAGTCGGAGATGGCGAACTTTATCTCTGACTGCTGGACTGCCGAGCCGACTGCCGAAAAATTCCAACCAATCAGGCATTACTCTCGTAATCACGTGATGTAAACAACTATTGTTTTAAGAGATTTTATATAGTTCTAAAAGCAAATTAAGCAATTCTACAAATTTAAAAACAATATTTTCAAAACATGGCCGATTATTAAATATCAGTTTTTAAAAATAATGCAAAAAACATAAGACTGCTGGACTGCACATTGTGAATTGTATTCGACTGCCGACTGCCAACTGCCAGCAGTTGGCTGTCGGCAGTTGACTGCTGACTGCACATTGTGAATCAGGCCTTATGCTTCTTCAAATGATGTTTTCTTCAGACTTACACTTGCGTTGCGATCCGAAACTCCCAGGGCCGAAACCAAACAAACGAGGTGACCGGAAAATTCCCAAACACAACACTGAAGTACTAGTATTCCTTCAGTATCTTGGTCACGGCACCAAAATGTGACAGGGCTGTCTGAAATATACTTACATTGCCGTCAACATAATCATCTTCCACGTGGCCAGTCGTGATCGTATAGGTTTGCTGTAGTCTACATGAAATTAAAAACCTGTTGGCGTGACTGTTTATATTAATTAACTAAAAAAAAACCAACTTTACATACAGAAACTCTAGATTTCAATCATAATAGTCTTCATCATTGTCTAAGCCTGACGCTCCCAGGAGAGAACAGCTCAACACCAAAACTTAGAAGAAAAATTAAAACAAATTTTCAAAGTTCGAAACATGCCACGACATCTCAACCATAATGTTCTCACAAACGTGCGACCCCACCACTCTGTGATACCAGCACAGAAAAATTAGCTACGTATATATGTGGCTGCTCCGCCACCTAGCTCCCACACAGCCCACCAACCATTCCAGACCGCCATCCTCGTCCGCGTCCGAAAACGAACTCAATATGGCCGACCCACCGAAGCTTGCTCTCTCCCAGCAGCGCCTCTAGTGGCCACCCAGCGCACCAAGGTAAAATGTAACAGAAAATTAATATTAAATTAAATATAATAATAAATTATAAACTTTTATACTTTAACAACTTGAAAAGAGAAAATATTCTTCTCAAAACCATAATTACATAATAATTTACAACATAAATTTATGTAAATTTGAACCACGTGTCCTTTCATTGGCCCAAGCCAGCCCGCGCAAACATATTACCATCTCTCTCGCACACTCAACGAGCGGCGGCGCACGTGCACTTTGTGAAAAGTAAAAGTATTAGAAAAACAGTTAAAAATCTAAATATAGCGATTCCTGGAACTGGGCAGGCACACCTGTGCCATCCAACTACGCTTGCCAACAATACACCCAGCCCTGAGTTACAATGCAATAACAGTTAAGCTGCAAATGATATTATAAAATTTAAATTAAATCACAAAGTTGCCTCAACCTAAAAAAACCAAATTAAATACATATAAGGTTCAACAATTTCAAAAACTGATAGGCCTACAGATAAAAAGTCAAACAACAGGCCAACAATACCTCAAAGTAATTATATAGATAAGTGCAAATTCAAAAAGTCAACCATAAGGAAATTATAAAATAAAAACAGGAAACAACAAAGGCCTTAGTAGTGGGTGGACCGCCTCACACAACGCCGGGCAACAACAGCTGCTTGCAAGGTCATTGCATTTCTGTGCGCTGTTGTCTGCCAGCCTAGCACTAGACGAGACCCATGAATGTGTGGTACGGTACCTAGATCCTCGTTTTTTCCGCCCGAGAGTCTTGTGCTTGCGAGACAAAGGATCTCGGCACGCGCTCGCATCGATCGCCGCTTCACTGCGAGGAAGTATCCTTTATTATGAATGACGCTCATCAAAATTTCGTACCGTAAATTTTATTAAAACAAACGGGGCACTCGTTTTCATTTGTGACGAAAAACGCAATTCCTTGAAACATCATACAACTTCACAGTTTATAGCTTAGCTTTTAAATGATTTTTGGTTACCAAAAATTTTTGCACCCTCATATAAGACGAGTAGCAATTTTTGAGAGCCAAAAATATGTAAAAATTGTTGTCTTATATGCCGGCAAATACGGTACATTCACCGCCCTTCAAACTTCTATCTGACAACAATGGGAATAATACCAGACCTTCCTCACCCATATATCCTCACAGCTCCTTGCTGCTTGACTAGTACAGCGTGAATAGCAACAGTCGGAGTTTCCTGCACAGCTCACTGGCAAAGGCTGACTAGTGTTATTGGCGGCACAGTTATCACATTCACCAGAAGACAATTACGGTTTCTACTGAGCACCGCACATCACTTCAGTGGCATTGCATCAAGATGCCCATGTATCAACCACTTGGGAGCATGCCCTCCAAGAGCTTCCCGGTGTCCTGAGGCACCGTATTTTTACACCCCTACAACACTGTCATCTTAATAAACACCACAGTATTACTGTAGTTCTACATCACATCACTCAGAGAACTCGGCAAGTTAGCACCTAACACAAGGCATAGAGCTGGGACGCAGGAGCATACCAAGAGAACTGCACGGCTCCACTGCCCACGTGTTCACATGACTATGTAACGAGGCCGCAAGACAATGCACGGCCGCAGGGGCAGGAGACCATATACCAGCTACCAATTATTGTTTATCCTCTCCCCACAGAAGACCTATTGTATGCCCAGCTGTTGCCAGACAAACTCTCCTTCCAGTAACACCTACCAAAACCAGTTCTCTCATTTGTCGCACTGAGTCAAATGCATCTGCTGCGCATCCCATCACAATGTACTTCACTCCAAGTTGTATTACAAATAGACACTCCTGCAACTATGCCCCACAACCAACGATCAAATTGGCCATCTACATACTGTTTCATCACAGATAAACAAAGCCAACAGTTAACTGCCACCGTTACAGGAGTTACACGCCTCCTGTTTCTCGGTGGTGAGGTGAGGTGACAAGGGGTGCCTGGGGCAGAGAGACTATAGAAGAGTTACCTGGCAAGTCCTAGAGACGGCAGCACTAGCACCATGAACAGTAGCAACACGAAGGTCTTCCTCATGATGGAGAGGTTCTGGTCGGAGCGTGTCCAGTGTGACAGCCACTGGTCCGAGTACGAGACCACGACTGGCATCAGAGCAGACACCGTCCACAACAGAAGGGTCGGCAGGAACTCCGACACCACTGGACTCTGGTGACAAACATCACAGTTATGTCAACATTCCACCTAGAGCTGCCATTCAAAACTCTTACTTTCACTGTCCCCTCCTGTCCTCGCACAACTGATAGCAATTTTGAATATTTATTTTGTGTTATTTTTATGTTGCAAAAAACTATCACTAAGCCTACTAGCTAGGGTTATTTTTATTTTAAGCATAAATCTTAGAATATAGTAGAAACCTATGATTCTTTTTTTCAAGACACATGCTTAACATTTTCTTCTACATGTGCTTTATTGTAATATTAACTAACCAATTCCCAAAATACTTACTTTAATTCAAAATCATTTCACTGCAACAGTTTTCTAGATTTTGAAACAGTTTCAAGTAGAGTAAGCAATGCCTTGTTGTATCATGACACGTGAGTTTAAACAATCTTGAATGAAACTAGTACTTGCCTGCAGACAATGAAAAATTTTGGATGAAACTGTTTGTAGTTTCTACAACCACAAACAATTCTAGCAACACATGAAACAATGAGTCCCACACATTGATCACCTTAACTTCTTAACGTATACAAAACAAGGTAAGGAACTTCATAAACGGCTCAGTAGTGACGCACCTAGCAAGGTGTTTAGTACATATATATTTTACGTTCGGCCCCATATTTAACTAATATTTAAGAGTTAGACCTACCTTGTTTTTTCCCAAATGGTCTTAAATCCTGTACTGTGAGCCGTGTTGCCAGCAGACGGCCTCCTCTCCAGCGACCATTTTCAACACCCACTGACGGTACTTTAAGCCCCCCTCAGGGGTATATAAGGCGGGCGCTCGCCTAGCCAGATCAACAGTCTAGGACTCGGGCCTCCTCCCCGAGCAAACCTAGGCACCTCCCCCAACCTCGAAAAGGTTGGTTCCTGAAAAGGGAGCCTAAGCCCGACGTCCACTTTAACCCCAGGGTTGCTTCCTGAGAAGGCAGCCAAACCCCTCCCTCCTACCTGTTCACCATTTACTTATCTTCCGTGGGTTGCTGTCTCGAGAAGGGAGCTTAAACCCGCCTACCCATCCTTCATACAGGTTGCTTCCTGAGAAGGGAGCCTAAGCCTGGTCCTACCTGTTCTTGTGCTGAAAGCTAGTTTAGGAGACGGGCCCTAGCTGCACGGGCAGTGATAAGGGAAAGCACCCTACCGCAAATTAATCTAGTTGCCACGAGGCATATATCTATAACAACCGGATGCGGAATTTCAGATAATCTATGGGAAGTTCTGGGGCTCCGTTATAAGTGACCACGCGGTCAAGTAAAGTAGTGAACATTGTGTGTAACGATAAGTATTGTATAAAGTGCCAGTGTAAACAGTGATTTGTGAAAATTGTACAGATTGATATACAATATAAACCATTCAAGTGCATTTCCTAGTTTTATTTCTCAATTAAGCTCTATATGTACTCATGTCAGACACAGAGTGTTTAGTAACAGATAAAATCACCAGAACAAAAGCAGCTGATTGAAAGCCGCAAGGCAGAAGCCGCTGCTAAGTGTCGCAGGCAGTAGTAGCCAGTGCTAATAACGTGTACCATTACTACCCATTCATCGGGGCTAACCTCAACTAATGGTGATGGTAATTAACAATAACATAGGAACAAAAACGTGGGTTGCGACTCCCTATTATTCGCAAGAATGCCTAGGCAAGGATTTAACCTCAATCCAAATAAAGATAGAACTCATAACCTCAGTACAGTAATACCAGTTATCAAATAGCAAAATCAACAAGCAAAATCTTAATTATATTGCAATCATAAAAGAGGTGATCTATAGATTAGCTTCAAAGAAAACATAGTAAATTCTGGGGTTCAATCGCAACAGCGATTTATTGATAAACCAAAACATAACAAAGTTGAACATAACTTAACCTTAAATAAACTCATTAAATAAATAACCAACAAGAAATTACAACACAAAAAGGATAGTTGCACTAAACATTAAATTCACAAAATACGGTTAACAGGCGTGCAAATGGAATCTATTTCAATACGAACAATATGGAACATTAAGAAGCCCTAGTCGAGAATCATGAGAAGGGTGTAGCATAAACAATAACATATACTAAACACTGGCTAGCCCTACCCTTATAGGAAACTAACTCACACAACATATGCTAACTGAGTTCCAGTCCTCAGCAGCAAACCCTAACATAAATTGTGGGGACACACACCGCTAAATACATATCCTTAAAACTCGGAGGACATTCGCCCCTACACATTATCACAAACTCCAGCATAACCTACCTCAGTAGTATGCACACAATCACTAACCCCCTAACACAGTCTCATAAGCGGGCACATAAGGTGCACAAGAAATATCATATTCATTATTTATCTGCCATTACTTACATTCTCTGTCTGTCAAAGTCTAACCCTCAAATTACATGCTTACAGAAATTACATAATAAACAAACAAAACTAAACTACAGAATTTACATGTCTGCCTCTCTCTCTTTTAATTAAGTGCTGAAAATCACAGAAGTTACCAGAAGTTAAACATTAAAAAACCTGATCGTGAAAGTTACCTGAAATTACTGACCAAAAGTGAAAAACAACAAACAGCAAAACACTAACGAAACACTAGGACTTGGGCCAATATGCTACAGGACTTCAACTCAAGAAAAAAAAAAACAATTAACGAAACACGTGCCGAAAATTAATTGATTACAAGTCCTGCAACATAACAACCCATTCCACATTTATGATGACGATAGACAATAGTAAAACTTACATTTTACTAGAAGCCAACTGAACGCAAAAATACTACGAAAACACGAGTATATATACGAAAGGCGAGCATGAATATAATAGCAGAAATAGTCCGCCCAAGATGGCGGAGCAACTACAAGTTAAATTGCAATGAAATAATTATTAACATTAAACCTGCAATTACGTAAAAAAGCATAATACAATTAATATACAACTCGCTATGTACAATATTAATTACATATAAATGTATTTTCTTGAATTCGTAATTAAACAAGAAAATTATTAATTACAACTCCTGGCAATATTTCTTGAGGTTCGGAAACTTCACTGGATTGCGCTAGTGTAGTGCGAAGCTAGCTGCACTGTCTGCACCTGTGTCTCTGCTTAGCAGTGTTGCCAGATGGCGGGAAATTTCCTGTTTTTCGGTAATTTTCCATAGTGGGCAGGAAAAAGGGAAAAACTCACAAAAAACGGGAATTTTATAACATAATTCAATACATTCTCTTTTATAAGTGTGTATTTTCGTAGAGTTGTATTAGATTTCACAGCACAGCTATAAGATGAGCTTTGCAACACACCAGCTATTTGTAATCGCTACTTGAAACAGACTCTTTGAAGATAGTTGAAATGCCACCCACCTCGCTTATCACAATCATGGAACAAGGATATGCAACTGGAGATGGCGCAAACACAGTAGTTTCATGTGAAAAATCGATACTTCTGATTGATGTAGAAAACAATCGGTTATTTTCCTTTCCTGAAAAAGAATACAGTTTCGATTGTTTGTCTTTCGTCAGCTCAGTAAAACACTTCTCATGTTGTCTGTGATAGCAGAACTATCATTCCACCCTTTGTTTTTCCTGTGGAATTTCATTCCTCAGTCAATTAGTAGGGGCACTGGAGCCAGTGCAGTTAACATCTATAATGGAGAGTGAAAATATTTCTTTGTCTGAAGGTGAAAGTAGTAGTGATTACACCGGAAACATAATGAAAAATTAAATTGTGGCAGTGTTTCGAAAGCAACGAAAAAAGAAACGGGACAAAACAAAAAAGATCAAGGTCAAGTTGCTGTCCATGCCGGAGTTCAAGGATTGGGTTGACCAGTTCCAGGTGATTTATTGAAAGTTAAATGTAAAGCTTGTTCATCATATGTAAAATGTGGTAAAAGTGAGCTCTAAAAACATTCAAAAGTGAGTAAATCAAATTTGTAATATTGAATTTCGCTGTATTTATGTGTTACGTGTGTATTGCATTTTTCGAATATGTATTTTTTTCCGTTTAAAAATAATATGAAAATTATATATTATATATATATATATATATATATATATATATATATATATATATATATATATATGGTTTTCGTGTTATTAAGAAACGGGGAAAGCGGGAAATTTTGGGTCTACTTAGCTGGAATTGGACATTTCATGATCTGGCAACACTGCTGCTTAGTCCACACAATACATCTATGGCGAAGAAAGTCATGTTTACATACGGCATCATAAAATATTCCAAACCATAACAAATGGAATATAAGGTATGTAGAGTTTCTGAATATGTGGAAGTGTTTGAAATATAGCTGCGGAGAATAAAATATATTAATGGCTGATATCTTGCAATGTTTGAACTGTCTCGGGCTTTGTCAAATTACGTCGTTTACCGACACAGTCGGTACAATGCCACTGTCCACTTGCACAATTACATAACTGACGATCTGCTAAGTCTCGTAAAGATACAATTTGGTTGAATCTTCACATAACTCGTGAAAGGAAGTGCGGGCCCCAGCACAAACGTACCAGTGGGAATAATCCCACCGCCCCAAAATGCATCAGGTAAAGCAGTATCACTCCCAGAACTTTGCCGCAGTTACAAAGATACAGAAAACAAACCGCCAAAATATAATAGAGATAACTTTAGCCGCATCCTTAGGGATGTGCGACGTCTACATCGGTCTTTAATTAGTCCGATCAAAACACCGGAGAAACCTACACCGCTGCCTCACCCTCGTGTTCAGCAACTTAAAGAGGGAAGCTGACCCCGAACCCAAACGTTTATCGGACCACAAACGCCGCCTCCTGGAGGAGTTATTTTAAAGTGAGTGGATAGCACGTCTACCCTCTCGTATGATGAAGTAAGAATTTTCCCATTCTGCTGTTAGAGACTGTGTTGTGTCACCTGCCCCAGGAAACGACTCTCCTCGGGACACCTAGCAGCCTCTCCTCTCCTTCAGGGAACCCTCATGCTCACTAGCTAAACATTATAGCATCCTGAAGGGAAAGTTAAACTCACCCCTTGCCAGTGGAGTGGCGACAGTAGTATATAATATTACTTTCTTCAGTTCTGAGATGGCTGAATTTCTACTACTTCTACAAAATATGACCTTGTGAGGCATGCCATCAACATTCTTATACAACAGAAAAGAAAAATATACAGTGAACCCTCGATAACTCTGACTAAAAGGGGGAAGAAGCAGTCAGAGTTATGATTTGCCTGTGTTATTGAAGGGCGTCCGGGGAGGTGGGGTAATCAGTCAGTCACAGAAGCGCGAAGAAATTAGTACGCTATCATTTCTACAAGCAAAAGAATCTGCAATAAATACTATTTGGTACGTAACTATCGTATCAAGTTACGGGAGGGCCACCATGGAGTGGGAAAATTAATGCTAACGTGGAGGACTATAAAAGAACGTCAAACAATTTGGGCAGTCAGATCTATATTTCTTATGCTACTTCTTGCTGATCCTTTTTTTTATCTCTGTGCTAGAAGCTGGCACGAAGGCACCCTTCTATCACATAAAAGTTCTCGTCTGGCTGGCGATAGCCAATGTGCGTGCACGTGAAC
Organism: Medauroidea extradentata; assembly: GCA_003012365.1. Lineage (NCBI taxonomy): Eukaryota > Metazoa > Arthropoda > Insecta > Phasmatodea > Phasmatidae > Medauroidea > Medauroidea extradentata. The sequence continues at coordinate 28,242 of PNEQ01054754.1, forward strand.
TGGTGCTTTGCCCTCAGTTGTACTGAGGTGCCTTTTAACTGCTTGTGAATCCAAATGGTTGGTTTCATCATGTTATGCAATGGGACTCTGTTCGGAAGCGTGCGGGATTGCTTCGCCGCTCGTCGGAACTCTTCGGCTATCTTCGGCTGTCTTCGGCTCCCTCCCCTCCCCTTCCCCCTTCCCTGTTGCCTAGGCCGGCCGGCTAGCTCTCGTCGTCAGTTGGATCCTGGTCGCCCTTCTGTGTTTTACTTTTCCGTTCGCGCTCGTCGGGGCCTCGTCGGCTGTTCTTCGATACGTTGGTGAGTTAGTTTTCTTTGTTCATGTTCATTGAAGCTTGTGCCTGGGCCTTCTGCCCTGTCTTTTCAGCTGCGTGATTTCTCTGTCGCGAGTACCGTAATTGTATCGGGAGCCGACGGGGCGTCGACGGGTTGCTTTTCCTGTTTGACTGTGTGAGCTTTAACCCTTTTGATTGCCGCTTTAGTTTTTTTTCTAATGAACTTAATGGCCCTTCTGGCATCTTTGATATCAATTATTTGTAACTTAAAAACAAATGTACAGAACCCTGAGGTAAATAAACACTGTTGTGTATTGC
>PNEQ01054755.1:0-28858 GCA_003012365.1 Medauroidea extradentata
GAAAAGGCAAACAGGTGGGGTCAGAAGGGAGGGTTGCTAAGGAGGGGAAAGGGGGGAAAGGCACATCACCCTGAATTAGCGTTCATGACTACCCGAGTAGACGGCGCGAAATTAAACAGAGCGGAGACACAGACGAAACTAAATTTTAAGTTTATATCAGAAGTACAATTTAAGGAGGACGAGCTGAGAGTCAGCTCAATTGCATAGCTCATGAGATGTAAGTACGCAGTGAATTATTTTACTCAAGTAGGTCAGTTGGTTTTCACTATTTGCATGGCAGCAGAACATGCCAATTTTGACTTTGACGCACCGCTATGAGAAAACTATGAAAGCTAAAATTGTTTTGTAAGAGGAAATTGCACTCATAAGTATCGTCTACAAAACTAACACTATTTCATAAAAATAAGTACGCCACTAATTCCAACTGACATACGAAACCGACAAAATCCACAGTGTATAACAATGTTGTAGGCTATGATTTGACATATATAAAAACAAAAAATAAAATACTTTTGAATTTAATAAAAAATGCTGAATTTAAAAATGAAAATTTAAAAAAATATCAAAAAATTTTTGGAAACAATAGAAAATATTATTTTTATATATGTCAAATCATAGCTGACAACATTGTTATACACTGTGAGTTTTTTCAGTTTGGTATTCCAGTTGGTTTAAGTGGCGTACTTAAAACCATAAAATATAAATTTTGACGTTTACGACTCATTACGCAAAAACTATGAGAGATACAAAAATCTTCTAAGAGGAAGATTTGATCACAATGTATGTATAAAACAAGAAGAAAAAAAATATCTGGTACAAATATAAAAATAAATAAAGACGTTGAAAACTGACGTGACCGCGCCCTTACGAGCCGATGAGGGTGAAGTGAGGTGAGAAAGAACCACAACATCCGTGCCCGAGCCGGTATTCGAACCTAGAACACCTCGTATCGTAGACCAGCGCCTAACCAACCGACTTCGCTACGGTGAAACGCGAAATAAATTTTACAAGGATATTAATTAGCAGACGTTCACAGCAAAAGGTATGTGTGAAGTACGCGATTTTTTGCGACACAGGTAAACACCACACGTTCTTCCACATTGTACGTACTTGTCAGCCATCTGAAAACTCAAATAGTATGTGCATATGTAAATACGTTTTAGCAAATACCGGTAATATGGCATTTGGACCATCCTTTTACAGTGGGTCGCGTGGAGGGTTAAAATTAATTCGTTAAGTGTTTTTGTGTAGTTTTTAATTTGTTATCGCTGTACGTAGTTCCCCTTAATTTGTTTGTAAATCCGCCACAGCTAGCGTATATGCTTTAATGAGTACTGGTGAAGTTGAAATGGGTATACACACTTGTAACGTTCTTTGAATGTTGTTCCTAAACATACATCACTCATGTGCGATGAGCTGTTTTCGAATAACTTGCCAACGGCCGACACTGCACACCGCTGGGTAGCCTGGCCAGACGGCCACCCCAGATGTCCAATTCTGTGTGTTTGGGTTATAATTACAAACTTTCACTGTCGCTTGGGAAGTAGTTTTACAGTGTACCTGGTGCTAATCGTCAGGGCCACGTGGGCGGCGAATGTTAGCGTGGAAGAGGCGGTCGCCCTTATCAACTTCACGGTGCACCAGCGTGGAGGAGATAGGACGTCACGTGCAACTTTTGGCGCGAGGAGCGCTCGCAGAATGTTGGCTGGCGGTCAAGGTCACTCCTTGGTAGGAGGGGAGGGGGGGTGACACGTCGTTACGTGGAACGAATGTGTGGGCGCGTCGCGGGGTTTACATCCAGCGAGATAACGTCCTATGTATAGCCTGCGGTCCCGAGTTTGTAGCACCCGAGCGCTTTGTTGTAATACTTGCCATTAAGTCGAATATTCCCAAAATCTTCCTTCTCCACACATTTCACAAATTAAACTAACTATTCGGGCGCATTCCGTATCTCCACCTTTCAGTTATCAGGTTATTCCACAATAATCTACTGTCATTTAAAGTACAATTTTTAATGTTACTGAATTACCAAAATCCAGTGTCGTAACAACTGGGGTTGGGGTGCAGGGTATACACCCCCGCCCCCCCCCCCACCTCTTAAATGTTGGAAAGGGCGCTGAAAACAATACTTATTCGACGTCCAAATGAAGTCTTTGTATTACACCATACATATTTGGCCATTATAAAAAGTGGTAAAACAAGCTAATTTAGTTCGAAGTACATTTAGTAAATTATGTAATTAAATTTTTAATTATTTTTTTATTTATATTAACGAAGTGTGTCGTGAGTTTGTAAATAGTAATGACAATCGTGTGCAAGTGTTTGGCAAGTAGTTTTATTTTATTTTTAAGGAAATATCTGTGTATAGTAGGCCTGCTGGTCAAGTATTGTTGTATATATCTTTGCTTCTAGATTTTGTAAAATGAAATTAAAATTTGTAAAGAGAGTTAAAATTCCTTACTTGAATAATTGTGTAAAAAAAAAGGGGGGGAGGCAGATTACCTGCCCCTCCCTAAATTGGAGAGCTTGTTTCGCCACTGCCAAAAGCTGCCTTCTCCCATCTTAAAAGTTGTATCAAAAGGTACCTACCACAGGCCATTCCAAAAGCATTTTCTTGATTTACGTGAAAGAAGGAAAGTGGAGAAAGCAGATTTTAGAACTGTAAGACACAAGTGTTAAATGTGTGATAAATGTTCCTGTTAAAATATTAGTTGTGCCAGGTGCGTGAGCTTTGCTATAGCGTGGTGCTAAAAGCATTTCATTCATAACTGTTAAACGTGTTTCCAATGTGTTTGGACGAAAAGAAGACACACTTCAAAGTATGTCTCCGCCGTTCTAAAAATAGCGTTCGCTTTGCTTATTGCCAGCTTCTCAGAAGCGATATAAATGTGGCTTTTTGACGTTGCTGTAGCTGGAAAAATATCAGCTGTAATCGTGAAACTAAATGATAGATACCTGCATTGAATGATAACTTAATATACTTTCCATAAATAATGGGGTCACAGCTTAGTGTCTCACGCTAGTTACGACTGCACCGAGAGAGTCGTATGTTTTAACTGTACCTAACATTGTCCAGCTCTTAAACGTTACATCAATAGTAATTTCTCACAAATAAAATATTTAATGGCTCCATAGTTTACGTACAAGCATGTCGAAGTAGCAATGTGGACGGTCGAGGGGTTATACCTCTCGCTCGCCTCCCACCAAGGCGATCCGGGTTCAATTCTCGACGAGGTCGGTCCCCGGATTTTCGCATGTGGGAATCGTGCCGGACGATGCCGCTGGTCGGCGGGTTTTCTTGAAGATCTCCCGTTTTACCCATCCATCCCTTCATTCCGGCGCAGCTCTATATATCGTGTCACTCCTCACCAACTCTGTGAAGATCTATATTTTAGGTGCTGGCCAAAATGTTTTCACTTCTTCAAAGCAGCGATTTGACCATTTTCGCTACTTACCCAAAATAACAACTATTCAAACGATATAAATGAAATAATTTAGAGTGAAAGTAACGGCGTGGTACATAATTCGACGCTAAAAGCATTAATCTTTAACTGTAGGTTTCTTGAAATTAATTTGCGAAAATTAAACAATAGCAATCCTAGACAATAGTTTTAGCCAACGATTTAAACAAAATTGTTTCCAGTGTTACGAACTGCTGAGGCACAATTTCTGACGCCGGAACCTCGTGCATTTAACTGCGGCGCAAGAGATCACGCGTAACGAACTAGTAATTTTGGATAAATATGTACTCGTAAAGTTGGCAAATACCATTGTATATTATTGTTATCGAGTATTATATCCATATTGGCTTTGAAAAAAGCATAGAAATAAATTGATATTTTCTGCATTTATTTATCTGCATGGACGGCGTTGCAGTGTGTCACGCGTATTCTTTTTTACGCGAAACCCGCTTAACTTATACATATTACGTTTATCTACGAAAAGAACACACACTTGGAACAATACTCGTATTTTTCAAAAATTCAGCAAGCTTTTTAGAAACATGATTTTCGGGCCTCTCAAAATGGCTAAAAACGTGTTTTTTAGACTGCTGTAACTCCGAAAATATTACCTGAATTCGTAAAGTGTAAAGTGCCAGGTGCCAGGCATGCGTTTGTCTTAAAAGTCCCGTATAAGTAGACTACAACGGAAACCTTGCACGCCAGTTTGGCGCGCTGTGAATTGAGGTGATATGCTTCCCGTCAAGCGTGGGACACTGTCCCTTATCGCTCCGTTGTTTCCACGCGTCAAAGGTGAATATTTGACACCGCGAAGGACTAAGGTACTAAGTATCTATACGTAGGTTCACCGACTGCTACGCCGTCCTGCATAATCAAACGGTGCTGTGACCAGCAATAACAATTAGTTCCCAAGTCTTCACAGTGTTTTGTTCCGCTGCAAGGGAAGTCATTCTGCTCAGCAGGGTGTATTTTTGTAGATGGCGTTCATTCACACATACATGCTGTTTACTCACCATTTAGATAGCCGCAGGGAGTGAAGACATGTGTATGCAGTCTCTGTTGCGTAGGTATTGCGAGAGAGTGTTGAGAAGTGGTTTCAGTTCTGCCAGATTTTCCCTCCGACGTTGTTAGATACTAAAACTAGTCTGAAAATACCTCCCACGTGCTCACTGATGTACGTGGAAGATTTTTCAAAAAGAATAATACATGACTTCACATTGGAGTTTATTTCCACGCACACGCGCGAACGCGCACACACACACCAACACAGTGTGTGTGTGTGTGTGTGGGCAGGGTGAAAGGAGGAGAGGTGGTCGGCTGAGCACACAGGAGTTATTTTCAGACCGTAGAGGTGGACCATGCTTGTTTGACATAAACGATGTACATTAAAAAAAAAAATGAAAATCACACACATTTTGTACGTTAAGATACATCAAAGTTTTTCCCTCGACTCGACGGCAATTTATTATACCAGCTCCATATAAAATCAACACGTCAAGGCTGCTGCATAAGTTTTTATTTTCGTAAAATTTTATAGGTTTTTTTGGGACATACTATCTAGAGCACAAAAAATATATGCTTTAATTTTTAGAAACAATTTTTTGGTGTAACCTATGTATTATTACTAGGACTAAGAATATTTCGCGAGTTCAACGACCAACATGCTAGAATCCATTATCCTGTGTATACCGAAGCCCTACCATTTGTCCATTACCTGCTACTCATTCAGACAGCAGGCAATGAACGAATAGATAGGGCTTGAGTATGCATAGTATAATGGATTCTACCCTACAGGTCATTGAATTCGCGAAATTGTCCAGTCCCTAATTATTACATACAATGGTGCACTAAAATTTGCCTTTATAGTACTTATTGTAATTGCCTGTCATTATTTACCTAATAAACATAGAAAACCAATCGTGGTCTCATTTTAAAGCTAAAAAGACGAGGCTTTCAAGCATGATTGTTATACAAAATCATATTATTGAACCAAAATTGAGGTTTTTTTTTTTCTTCAATAATCTGAAGGTTTTTTAATTATGAAGAACCGTACTAAAGTCGATTTTATGAAAAATCATAATCATGCAGCAACTAAATATTTAAAATTCTGTTGATTTGAAATGGAGTGGCCCTAAGCGCAAGGACTCTGGTTCGAATCCTGGTGTGTCCCTAGATTTTTCTTTAAAATAATTACACGTCAAAATTATTTAACAGGTACTTAGTTAATGTTCATTTCTGAGATCAGAATAAAAATAAAATTTCATTTTAATTTTTCCTTATTGCAAGTATAGATAGGTTGTGTGGAATGAAATAAGTTCTTTTGATACCCTAGTTACTTTTATCTTTCCAGATTATTTTCAATTTCCTGACTTTTAAATGTAAACGAACAACCACTCTTAATAACCAAGTGTATATATAGCTGTACAGTTCTCAAGTGTTTACTTCTGTGGTCATAGTAATTATTAATTTTTTAATTATTGTTCCGTTAACGATCTTAAAGAGCGCTCATTTTATCGCGAACCTGTTATAGGCTGTTAAGGATGAATTGAGTATTACTTAAGATTTTCTGACAGCCATTACGGAAACTTTAATATAACTGAAAACTATAGTGTAAACATTTAACAACTGTGAAAATGTACTTATATTGCTCCAATAAATACATTATTATTATTATTAAGTGTTAGGAATTGCTCACTTTAAAGGGATCCGCCTATATAAAATACAAAGCTATAGGCTACGTTATTATGTTTCAAGGAATTTATTATGGTAACTGGTTTTCCAAGGATGTTCCTAAAAATAAAATAATAATAAAGTGATTTGAACCTAGTTATTTCATTTTGAGGTACATCAGTAAAAAAAGCCGTTTTTGGCTATATGTTAAAGTACTTCGAAATATCATTTATAGTTTGCGTGTCGTGTTCTCACAGTCTCATAGCGCTGAGAAAGTATTGTGTAACTATTTGTGTTTCATGCCGTAGAACTACGTTATATCATCGTTCCATGTACGTTCATATGCGCAAGTAAATTGTTGTTATTCGTATGAAAATGTCTATGTTCAGGGCGGTGTTACGTGAAGGTGCGTGCAAGTTTTTTTTTTTTATGTGCAGGTAAGTAAAACCTGTATGTATGATTCGCATGCGAATTCATATTGTAGATCGGTGCTACGTAAACGTGCGATGTAGGTTTTTTATGCGTGGTTTACTGGATATGATTCACTAGAAAATTTCTTGTATTTCGCTGTCAGCATATACATGACCCAATATGTACTTCTGTACGAGACTTGTGATGCGAGCTCTCGTGCTGTAATATAAAGAAAATACCGTTCTAAAATGGTTCAGGTATTTTTTCCTCACGTAGCCTCCTTTGCAGGAGACTGGAGGTAGGTATGGTTATCAGCTGACGTTTAGTAAACATTTTGTTGGTAAAAATAGTAGTTTGCTCATTATTTAATGCGGTGTGTGAAGCCGAACCTAAGTGCATGCTCCGGTCTTGCTGAAGCTAAATCCGGCCTTGGTTGATGTCTGTGTAGAGTAGCGTAAGAATAGCTGGTGTGCAAACAAAGCGGCGATGTGCTGAAGACTTGAGTTATAGGGAGGCGACACTAGACAGGGCTTACGTCCTTCTTGGAGAGCATCAAGTGTTCCCATCTACCTGCGCTTCATTGTTCATTTGTGAATAAATTTCTTAACGCACATTACGATTGAACATCTACGAATAGAGCACGCACTTCAAACAATATTTCTAACGATTTTAAAAATACAAAATATTTTGGGATTTGAAAAAAAAATTCTTAATGTAGTAAAAGTTTTCAAAATTTTAGAAATAAAAAATCTCGAACTCGTTTGAATGGGTTTCTATATATCTAAAGACCTAGCCAGTGACATGTACTTTTACAGTGTGTTATTTCTCTTCATTATGTTTGAGGTGTATGAATTAAAAACATTCAAATTTTTACTTTGAAATGCCATTATGAGAAAACTGGGTGAGATTTTTTTTTAAGATGATACATAATATACTCCTAACAAACGTCTGCCAAACTAACACTGTTTCATGGAAATTTGATATTTTCTCCCCTCTGGAACAACCTTAAAGGTGGCCGTTCGCCAAAATTGTTAATTATTGTATTTGAAGTTTTTGTTTGTTCGAGATATGGTTTGTTTTGTAGACACACGTTGTGACTATATTATGCTGTAAAGTTCAAGCTGGAATATGATGGATGCGATGTGTTTGGACATAATTAAACCCAGGCATCTGAGTTTTATTTCCGCCATACTACAGTGTAGTCTCGGTCTTAAACACGTTGCAAGTATTAACTGCAAATTATTATGGAATGATTGTTTTTTTTTTAAACCGCACGGTCGGTAATAATGTAGGAATCGTTAGGACCGGAGGATCCCAGACTGCAATTAAGAAAAATAGCTCAACATGGAAGTGTCGACCTTGTACGCTCGTTGATCTGAGTAAAGTGGTTCGAGATATAGTAGCACTTTTGAACACAATCGCGTCTATAATAATAATAATAAAATTTTTATTTATTGTGACTACAAGTAAACTAATGCCGCGATTATACGACATCCCAAAGTTGTTTATATAAGCTGTGTCCGAAATGAAGTTACTACGTGTGTAGGGTTTAGGAATTTAGGGTGTTGGATGTTCGAACGTCATAGCGCTGCGTGCGGAAAATTTGAAAACTAGATACTTGTTGGTATTTCGATGTTGTTTTGTTTAATTTTTTTACTTTTCACTGTTGAATAAATTGTCTATTCGTTATTCAATACAAACTATTTCGCCGTTTTCTTTTCACGATCAAGTAATACGAATTCCACGTTAATATTCATTTGGTTTTAGGGTTATTATTTATTTTCCAAATAAGAAATTTATTTTAAAATAAAATTATTTTCTACCTGCAAAATTAGAGTATGCGTGGTTTTAATTTACATTATTACTGTTTTTAATCGATGTGTAAATGTTTTCCTGTCGAAACTCGGAGTATGAAACGTAAGTAAACAGCAGTCGACGAATTTACGGAGATCTATTTGGGAATTTTGCGTGCTACTTCACCTCAGTAATTTTTAAACCCTAAATCCCCAAATATTTACAGCACTAACATGTTCACGTGGTTGATTTAGTAACCTAAATAGTCGTTTCGGACATTCTTTTAGACATTTTCCGGCGGCCACATTTTAAAACGTTCAGTTGCCAAAGTAAACATGTTCGGGTGGTTGCACGACACTCGATTGTTGGAGCCGTAATCGATAGTGTTTTGTCACAACCGTTTATTTACACGTTGTTGCTTTATTCATGTTTTGAGATTATGTGTGTTTTGTCATGCAAAATACTACTTGCAAGTTACCTACAAAACACTTCCTTACCTATTCATTTTATTTACGCCGCTATTAAAAGACTCCTTTTTGTCATCCATCTTGGCGTAATGGTTTGACGTTTAACGAGCCAATCGCAGAACAACATAGAAGAGATGTCGATCTACTTTTTACAACCTGTTCAGTTTGATTACAAAACAACGACGATCTGAACCTTATTTTTTCTCTGAACTACTTCAGACATCGTGTAACCGTGCGTGTGGTTAAAACTCACCTTAAAGGGGATAGGATATATACTTGGTAAACTGCTTGACATAAATAAGAATGGTATCTGAATAATTGCAAGAAAATTCTTGGAAGTTAACGTACAGTTCTCTTGCAGTGATTCTGCATGACAAATCAATGAACGATTCCATTATTATTTATGTCAAGCAGTTTACCAAGTATATATCCTATGTCTTGTCGAAGAGAAAATTTTGGCAATACCATTTCAATAAATTGTATGGCTAAAAAATTTAAAATATAATAAAGTGTGTCTAATGCTACCCTTAAAGTGAACATCTTCAGTGTCCCGTGTAATCGCTGCGTTAGTTCGCTTCAGTCTATATACTTCGATTTTGTAGGTTACTTTGTTTATATTAAAAAGTGGCAGGAATATACAAACTTATCTGAGAGAAAAAGTAACTAGGGTTCAAAAAGTTGTCATTTAATCCGGAACCACCTGTAGCACGGTTATAAACATGGGTGTGTTAGCAGCAGCAGCAGCAGCGAGATACGCGAGTGAGATACGTGTTCGTAGCGGTATTGCGACAACAGAGGCTGGTGCTTGGCTAAGCCTCGTGCTTGTCTCCGACTTGCTCGTCAAACAGTTGACTGCATTTGCGCGGGGATCACATTGCCGCGACGACACGACACGATGAGCCGTGCTTGCTAATGCAGCCCGACAGTGAAGCACAACCACACGCACGTACGTTAGGTATTACAGGTTGGATTCACAAGAACATTTAATCTTAACATGCGCGGAAATTATTTGTCATAACTAAATGTCTGTAATAAATGATCGTAATTTATTTTTATTTTCCGAAGAGGGCTTAATAATAATTTATGACAACGTTATAAATGATTTCTCAATGTAAATTAATATTTATTCGAGTCTTACGTTTGCATATGCTATATTCACAACCACCACTTAGCGTACGTACGTATTAAGTAGAAAGTCGAGCAACTCTATTACGTACGCACGCACGCTACGCGAGGATGTGAATGCTAGCATGTACACTCGGTGTTTCTACTTTCAAACGTTCGTACGCGCGTACGATAAGTGGTGGTTGTGAATCCAGCTTAACTCACGAAAGACGAAAGGCGAACTTATTTTAGAAACATATAGAATGCGTTCGTAGTAGTAGGACAATTTCGAAGATGGTGGACTTTAGAGAATTAATTTTTTTTATATATTAGTTAATTTCAGTTACAGGGACACGACCTAGAGATGTTTTCAAATCTAAAACTTAATTTTTTTTCTGTCAGAAGTGTCTCGTTTTGAGTGGCCATTCGGTTTCGCGCAAACGTCGTGTCGTTCCATTCGGGGCTGAGCGATTTCATAATTGGTATTACATTACCCAGGCCGACTGTCTCTGGTCATTACACATTACAACTGCGCCAGAAAATAGTTCCAGTTTTACAATTTTTTTACATTAAGGTCCTCTAGAGGATGATGTTGTAAGGTGCAAGAAACGACGAAACAAAATGGGAGCACTCTGAGAAAATTCGCCAGAAAACTACACCGACTGCTCAGGGAATCGAACCCGGTTCTCTGTTGTGGGATGGTAAGCGGAAAACTCGTTCGCTTAGCAAAATATTTTAAGGGGGTTTGGATCCCTACTCGTGTGAATTTATCCTTTTTTCTTGATAACTTTTCGTTTCAGTGCATTGATCAACATTTTTGGAATGGCAGAGCATAGATAAAAACTTTTTTAATTTTCTAAAATTGTTGCAGTCTGAATATCTTAATTAGTTTGTAGAGGGAAACAGCTGACACGAAAAAAGTGCGTTATTTACGAAGCGTCTACAGTGGCCGCAAAAGTAACAGAAACCACGCTGTATAACAAAAGTGAATGAAACTATTAACTAAGCCTTGTCGAAGACAAAAAAAAAAAAATTTTTTTAAAAATTCAATATTCCTTGAGTTATGAGAAACACAATATATTCAAGCTGGGAAGGCTAAATCCCTCTTAACATAAGTGATTTACAGAGTAACACATTTCTTTTTAAACGTGACAACGCTTGGCTACAAGCAAGCGACGGGACGAGTTATGCCATTTCTCCTCCCACTCACTGCTAACACATTTAGGCACCCGGCAAGGTTCCCCCCTTATCCTTATCACTAACGTCACTTGCTGGATTGAGGGCGAGCAGCGGCCATCACCATTAAGCTGTCTTGGGAAGAGCACGCACCTAGGCCATGATCGAAAGTTACCCTAGTACCTGGAAACTTCGGGCTGCGTGGTAAGCGGCATCCTGTGCCATCTCCGAGCTGTGAGAATGTTCTGGGCTTCGTTGCGATCTGCATTAATTCCAGCTCGCGGTAGCCAACGAGAGAGTTATTGCGGGTTCAGCCTGTGCGTGTACATGTCCTTTCACACAGTCAAATATTTATTGAATTCAATTTCTTGGATTCAAGTTATGAATAGCCCAACGACTCAAGAAATTTCGTTCAATAAGCATTGAAAGAATCACTTGAAAAGTTATCACACGATTTGTAAACAAATGATGAACAAAATAAGTAATGTAGCTATTTTACAAATACAGAAGACTCTCGATTATCTGTGTGCGGATTACCGCGCAAAGTATTTCACTTTAAATAGTAAGAAGATTTTTTTTTATTTATGAATACACGCTTCGTATTTTGAAAGGCTTTAAGAATATTTATTTAAGTATTTTCCAGCAGGCGAAACAATTAACTCCGCGCATGAGTGTATTAACGATATTGCCACGCGTATCTCGCATGAATAGGTTAACGGGATTTTTATCTTGGATAAGATATCCGTGATTTTTTTACTACTTGTGTTTTTTATTATTATCAGCTCATACCTCCTAATAATTAATGTGAATAATCGAGAGTCTGCTGTATTAAATTGTTTCCTCTTATTGCAGGAATGAATTTGACCATTTTTCTTTCGACTGAAATCTAAGAAAGGGTAAAAGTGGATTACCCGCGATTTTGGATTATCCGAGGCATTGCCCCCCCCCCCCCCCAATTCAATTAGTGCGGATAATCGGGAGTTAACTTTACCTACTAATCGTGCGCGACACAATTTCTCAGCATTTTGGTATGTACTATTTAAAAGAAAGTGTATATGTATTTATTTTTAAAATGGTTTAATTCGCATACATAGTTCAAATATTATATTATTTGAGTTTATGATGCCAGGAAAACTTATTTTCTTATTTTAAATATTTTTATGCAAAAAAATTTCAAACATATTTTTAACGAAAATCTTTTATGAAATTCAAGACATTCAGTAAAGTGAAAGACAATATGGCCGCGGTTAGGACATCAACATGGCGTAACACGACATTTAATCAATTGAATTCAATACAGTAAATTTGATAGAAAATTGAAGCAAAATTTGATTGTGTGAAAGGGCTTTGGTGGTATCGGTTGCGTAGACCGTTTCGTATATACACGCCATCGCGAACAAGTGTTGCAGAAACAATACCTCAGTGTATGTGGTGTAAATTTTAGTTCGGGCTTGCCGTTATTGGAATACCGTGCATGCTAAAAATTGTACATAGGAGGATAATGCAGTCACTAGATACGTATACATAACAAACATTTTCTACAAATATATAATTGAGATTTTTACGTATGACCGCCCTTAACATTTTTTTTATAGTCGAAACTGCCGTACTTGGGCTAGCCCGGAATGTCGGGCGCATATTTACGGAAGCACTCTTCGGCAACATGTGTTGAAACTTGCAACACTTTCATTTTATCCACAACAGCCTCGCTGTCAAATCCCACGATTCAGATACCAGATAAGCGCTGCGGTCGTTTACAGATAACCGTGAACAATCTGCACTTTTTTCTCGCTTGTACATTCGTAGTGGCATCATTTTCAAGACTGCATATCAGCAGTGTTTATTTGTGAAGTTGGATCTAGTTACATTTTCGCAACCGCTTAATCATGCAGTTCCGGCACGCGTTTATGGGATGTCTACAGGATGTCCAGAAACAAATACGTAATAAATACACCACGCTAATCTTTGGCTAAATTGAAGAAGGAAATACTACATAGCGTCCCAACCTTAGGTTGCGCAGTACAGAGCTTATGGCGCGCGCTGTTGCCAGATCGCAACCACGTTACCACGAATTTTGAGCTTTAAAATATTATATTCTTTATTATTATAGTTGATATTACAATGTGTGTAGCATTACGCTTCAAAATATGTAGTTATAGCATTTTATATTACTTAAAAATAATAAATAATTCACATACTCCACTGATATTCACTACATGAATTGTAACAGGCACTTCGTTAAGAAATAATTATCATCATTTAATCAGTATAGCTAATGCTGACAAAATGAAATATTTCTTCCATTTTAGTAGCATCTGTCTGAAGACAGAAACGGGGTTGGAGTAGTTGATAGTTACGAAATTGCAGTACAAGGCCTTGTTAGAGATACACGGGAGGGAAGGGAGAAGGAGTCATCAATGGTCTTTGTTAAGGGCGTTCACGTGGCAAAAATTCAAAATTTTATATCCGCTTGGCATAGTGTTAGTTTTATAGACATTACTTGTCACTACATTTTCCACTTGTAGTAATTTTTTAGCTCTAATAGTTTTCCCATGGCGGCACGTCAAAGTCAGAATTTGCAAGTTACACGAACATAGGTTTAACAAAAACCAAGTAACTTACGCGAGTGAAATAATTTACACTGAAATTACATATAACGGGCACTATGCTAAAATATTTAAAAACCGAAAACAGTCATTTTGTCTTTTTTAAAAATTGCCACAAATGAGGTAAATTTTCGTCATTTTCGGAAAGTACAAAGGAATTCCATTCTGTGTTTTTAAATCTTTTAGCATAGTGCCCATTATATTTAATTTCAGTGTAAATTATTTCACTCGCGTAAGTTACTTGGTTTTTGTTAAACCTATGTTCGTGTAACTTGCAAATACTCACTTTGACACGCCGCTATGGGAAAACTATGAGAGCTAAGAAAATTTCTACAAATGGAAAATGTAGTCACAAGTATCGTCTATAAAAATAACAATATGCCAAGCAAATATAAAATTTGGAATTTTTGCCACGTGAACGCCCTTAAGGAACCATCCTAGCTTTCGCTTGGAGTGATCTCGGAAAACCGTGGGAACCCGAAATCAGGATGGTCAAAGCCGGGTATCGAACCCGGATCCTTCCGAATGCAAAGCGAGTGTTTTAGGGGGCGGTTCTCCTCAGTTTTCAACGTCTTTTATTATTTTTATGTTTGTACCAGATTTTTTCTTCTTATTTTATACATAAATTGTGACCGAATCTTCCTCTTAGGAAATTTTTGTAATTATAGTTTTTGCGTAATGAGTCGTAAACGTCAAAATTTGCCGTTTACGGTTTTATGCACGCCACTAAAACCAACTGACATACCGAACCGAAAAAATTCACAGTGTATAACAATTTTGTAGGCTATGATTATATACATACAAAAACAAAAATATATATAGTTTTGTATTTTAAAAATTTGTTGAAATTTTAACATTTTCATTTCAAAATTCATCATTTTTTATATTTTTTGTTTTATGTGTGTCAAATCATAGCCTACAACATTGTTATACATTGTGAATTTTTTCGGTTTGGCATGTCAGTTGGTTTTAGTGGCGTGCATAAAACCGTAAAGTGCACATTTTGACGTTTAAGACTCATCGTGCAAAAAGTATAAGAGATACAAAAATTTCCTAAGAGTAAGATTTAATCACAGTTTTTGTCTAAAATAAAAAAAAAAAATCTGGTACAAATATAAAAACAAAGACGTTGAAAACTGAGGTGAACTGCGCCATTTGCCACTGCTCCACCACAGTCGGTTATCAAACAAAAAAGAGTATATCAATGTTATGCCGTGATGTCAACTTAGGCGTGTCACTCATTTCAACTACTTATTTGATAATTTATATCTTAAGCCTAAACGAGAACAGGGGTCGCGGTGGCCGAGGGGTCAGACCTCTCGCCTCCCACCAAGGCGACCCGGGTTCGAGTCCTGGCGGGGTCGGTCCCCGCATTTTCGTATGTGGGAATCGTGCCGGACGATGCCGCTGGTCGGCAGGTTTTCTCGGTATCTCCTGTTTCCCCCGCCCATTCATTCCGACGCTGCTCCATACTCGCATCATATCACCCCTCACCAGCGCTAAAGACTTCGATGTTAAGCGCTGACCAAAACCTCTTCACTCACTAAACGAGAGCATATACATGGTGTAGCAGAAGCGATGGTCAATAATTCACACATGGAAAGTACTGGCCAAAAGAAGCTACAAATGTTCAATAAACATGGGTCCGGAAATCAGCCGTTGTCGAGTTCTCGTAACTAGTAGAATTGGGAACCAACTCCAAACGCGTTTGGATTCCTAGGTAATTACGCTGGTATCTCAAGGTATGGGTTCGCCTATCAGGTTGTTGACGCATGCGCAACTACTCCCCTCGCTCCCTACATGCACTGTGCCGTACGAAAGTAAAGGCACCATGGACGGAGGTTACACTAATGAAGAGTACGCTGACATGCACTTCGTGTATGGCAAAGCTAATGGCAGTGCACTTCAGGCTGCACGATTGTATGAAGAAGCTTTTCCTCGCCGCAGGCAGCCCAACAGACGTACATTTACGAGGTTACATCGGCGCCTTCGAGAAAGTGGGAGTTTCGCACATCATGTACGAGAAGGTAGACCCAGATCCATAACACCTGATGATGAGGAAATGGTGTTAGACATTGTACACGAACGTCCGAGTACTTCAACAAGGAGGATTGCTATCCAGGAGCGTGTGCTGAGTCATATGAGTGTGTGGCGGATTTTACATCGGCAATTACTGTATCCGTGTCATCTCCAGCGTTTGCAAGCTCTCAACAATGCAAACTTCCCTCCTAGAGAGAATTTCTGCCAATGGATGCAACAACAGTGTACTTTAAACCTCCTGTTTGTCAGCAGTATTCTGTTCACGAATGAAGCTGGGTTTACCCGTAACGGCATTTTCAACTTCCATAACTGTCACATTTGGGCCGATGTCAATCCTAATGCGACACACGTGTCACGACTTCAGCAACGTTTTTCGTTAAACGTCTGGGCCGATGTCAATCCTAATGCGACACACGTGTCACGACATCAGCAACGTTTTTCGTTGAACGTCTGGGCCGGACTGCTCGGAGACCGCATAATTGGACCACACTTCCTACCACAGAGACTAACTGGAGATCGGTACAGGCAGTTTCTGCGTACTGTATTTCCAGATCTGCTTCATGATGATGTTCCACTGAACCAACGCCTGACCATGTGGTTTATGCATGACGGTGCTCCAGCACATTTTCAATTACGTGTGCGCCGGCTTCTAACTCGACGGTATGGTCAACATTGGATAGGTAGAGGAGGACTTGTGCCATGGCCTCCAAGGTCACCGGATTAAAATCCTATGGATTTCTGTGTGGGGGGTCATGTCAAAAGCCTGGTCAATGCTACGGAGGTCAACTCTCTTGAAGAATTACGCTTGCAGATTGAAGCAGCCTTCCAGCATTTACAGAATACACCAGGACTGCCTGAGAGGATTCTCATCTCGTTTCAGAGACGAGTTCAATGTTGCATTCAGACGCATGGGCAACATTTTGAACACCTTCTTTAAAGATTAGAAATTCCATGTGTTCCTACATACTGATCAACTGCAACAAACAATGTGTTTCTATCTCGACAACGGTTGATTTCCTGACCCATGTTTATTGGTCATTTGTAGCGTCTTTTGGCCAGTACTTTCCATGTGTGCATTATTGACCATCACTTCTGTTACACCCTGTATAAAACACTATGTCTATCAGTACTGTTTAAATTTATTTGACTGTATGGTATGTAATTTTTTCAATACTTAAACATAAAGTTGAAGGTAATTTCGAATTTTCGTCAGTCAAACACTTACCGAAGCCAGATAAATTAGACGACGTAGTAAAACCTTGTAAACCAACTGTATAAGAGTTTTAATTTTATATTTCCTCTAATTTAGGATTTTAAAAATAGTTGCCATACAAGTAGTATAAATGAAGTATCATTGCCGTAAATTTGTTTCAATATTTAATGTTAGTTTGATGTATCATGTTGCTATTGTTTCTTCCTATTAGCGAAAATGGTTTGTTTGGGACATTCTGTTTCTTCTATTTCCTTAATGTGTTAATTGTATGTGAAAAATATTGGCATAAGATCAGTACAATATTTCGCGCCCTTTCTTGTAGCCTACCTGTATTACGGTATTTTTTTAACAAAAAATTACACATACAAAATTTTGTTTCGAGACACTAGTTTCGCTACTGAACCAGTTTGGGACACGGGACGAAGAAAACTGCTGACTAAAGGTAGCCTGTATCTTATTTATTAACCTTTCCAGACAAAACCTCATAATCGGCAAATATAACAGGACTTTTTTTTCTCTTCAGCCAAAACACGAGCGACACTCAGCTGTCGAGTTTGTACGGCGAGCGCGTGACAATAATACGCCACACATTTCACAGCTATAAACAAGAGAACGACTAAAGCTATTGAGGTGGGGTTGTTTTTAAAAATATATTTACCTCGTTACGAACAACCTCCTCGCTTTCATCCCCCATCTAACTCGAATAGCAAAAAAATTTCTGTCTAAAAACTTTTTTATGTTTCTGTTTGTTAGAACGTCAGCAAAACATTTCTGTACAACTAACGAAAAAAAAAAGTGTAGCCTTCAGATTTCTTCGTTGGCGTCCATATAGTATATGAAATTACCCACCTTAAAAATCTGGATGCGATTTTGCTTTTGATTAGTAAATTATGATGTGATATATTAAAAGATGCATGAAAACAGCAAGTTAATTTTTTTACCCCTTAAAATTATAAATGATCAACCAACTATATCACCTGACGCGCGTTTCGGTGCTGTATAATATGCAAAATTTTTAAGATCAACGTTACAACGTGAAAATTTTTGGCAATGGCGTGCGCCGAAACAAGGAGTGTGCTAACGGCAGTGTGATGAAAGAGAAGCGAATGTCCATTAACCCTATACTGCAAGACTGTGAGACTACTCTATAGTAACAAATTGCTGTGCGATGTCATTTTAAATGCACAACGTAGCAATATTGCTCTTACGCTCACAGGTATGTTTTACCTACGTTACTACTACTGTTCTGGCCTACATATTACGGGTCGCGGGTTAAAATCCTGGGCAGTCTAAATATGATTCTACCATAATTTGATGTAACATACATTAAATAATTCCTATGGACGTCGAGCGCAAGAGGAGAGACTCGGTGCAATGTTGTTAACATAGTACACGACTTTTAGCAAAACTGTGCAAAAGTTCTTTATCTGCTCTCTTCAAGGATTAAAAAAAGTATTCATCGTGAAATCACTAGAAATTATGGGCCGTGGTCTTAACAAATATCCGGATTTTTCGGGAATGACGCGGGGGACGGGATATTTCGCTTTTGCTTGTTGTTGATCGTTTTCTGTAGTTGGAAATGTTTGGTCGATGGAGATGGAATGCCGGTTTCGGTTGTAAAGGAGCTGCTTAACCATTAAAGTAAATTAAAAAGTTCTTGTGTGGAGTTTCACAAAAATGAAATTAAAACTGAGTTTTTTAAATTCATTTATTCATCTGAGAAATATCACACACAACTGCAGGGCAAAAACAAGAACACAATAATGCAGATGCAATCGTAGGATCCATATTTATTTTTATGTAGAGTCCAGAAATTATGGTTAGCCTATGCTTTATGGACGTAATAGTGTCGATCTTATCTTTCCTCCCCCTCCACATCAACTGTCATTCAGGCAAGGAATATGCTCCAGAAAACCTCATGTGTACAGCATATCAGAAGTGCATTTGGACAACTGTGCAATCGACGAGTTAGAGCGGAGTTCTAACACGTCTGTACAATTCAACCAAGGCTGAAATGTATTATTAGAACGTCTTTTACTACGTTAGCATCAGCGCTATTTAGGATTCAGTTGGTACTGTTTGGTTCACAGCAAGCCATTAAAAGTTTATATCCTCGTTTATTTTTTGTTTGAGAAAACTGGCTTTCATTCTATCAGTTTGTGTAATAAGCAAAAGTGTGGAGCCAATTTCCAAAGAAATGTAAGTATAAAACACATGGAAGTTACAGAAGTTCCTGGGAACAACATTTGGGAAATGTATCCTAGGCTCGGCTAAGGTTAATTCTACTATGAAAATGTGTTTTCTTAAGGCCATGATCTCCCGTTTATTTCAAACAATTGCAAATAACTCAAATATTTTTTAACCAAATGCTTTGAAAAAATTTGAAACAGTGTACAGTCATACGATACACAATTTTGCCAGACCGTTTTTTTTTAATAATGTACAGTTTGCGAAAAAAAAATTATGTTGCCTCGTTTTGGCTTATTTTCACAACAAAATGTGTACTATTTCGAGGGCAAACATCTAAAATTCAGTTTGGTGTATTGCAACAGAAAAATTCACATAAAACGTTGATATATAAGTGTTAAAACTGCCAAAGGAATTTTTGATATATGTATTAATTTGCGTTACAAAAAAATATTTTCAAAACCACTGCTAAACTAGCGAGCGAGGCCTTAATGGGATCGTTTGGCTAGTTTTGCAGCTATCGTAAAGGGACCAGAAAAATACGAAACTGTAGTAAAATTTAATTTGCTTTGAAGTCATTTAACTTAATTCTAATGTGAATATAAACCAATTTCGAGTCTTACATTATCAACTTTAGGTTAGTTACTCACGAAAGCTGTGTGATAGGTAAGTTTGCACCCATTACCGATACCAGCGCTCACGCGGCAGAAATTTTCCCTGTGCCAAACTTTTAACACTGATTTTTCTAACGCCACATTGAATCCTTCAAATTAGTTTTGCTGCCGAGCGAGGTGGCGCAACAATAACGTGTTGGACTTGCATTCGGAAGGATCCAGGTTAGATTCCTGGCTCCGGCCATTGGCTTTCCATCGTTTCCTGTAAGTGCTCCGGGCGAAAGTTGGGAGAGAGAGGGAGAAGAGATTTTGGTCAGCACTTATAATCTAGGTCTTTAGCGCTGGTGAAGGTGGCATGATGTGAGTATGGAGCAGCGCCGGAGTGAATGGGAAGGGGAAACGGGAGATCCCCGAGAAAACCCGCCGACCAGCGGCATCGTCCGACACGATTCCCACATGCTAAAATCCGGGGACCGACCCCGCCGGGAATCGAACCCGGATCGCCTTGGTGGGAGGCGAAAGGTCTGCTCCTTCGGCCACCGCGGCCCCCGTGAAAGTTAGGATTGTTCCTGAACAAGGTCATGGCCGCTTCTTCGCCTGACTTCTTTAATTGCTTGAAATGGTGTGCAACCGTAGCTGTTGACCTCGCTGTCGACAATATGTAAAGCCCAATTAATAATAACAATTTTTTGCTTATTTTAAATTGTGAAAAAACAGTGAATATTGCTAAGAAACTTTGCTCTGCCTTCGGATGTTAAAGGTCCCCCATACCTGCGCTTCAAACGCATTGCAACAAGTTAAGGCTATTGTTTTTCGACGAAACTATTTAACGCACATTACATTTGTGTATCTACGACGAAAAGAACACACATTTCAAACTATGTTGGTATAGTTTTAAAAATTCGGCACGTTTATTAGAAACATTGTTTTCGGGCAACTCAAAATGGCCAAAAATGGCTTTTACAGACTGTGTCTGGTAAAATAACAACCGGATTCGAAAAACACAACTATAGAAACAAGCGTTAGACTTTTAACTGTACTCTCCATAAGTAAAATAATGTCGCCGCTTAAAGTCCCATAAGGAAAAGGATAATGAATAGTAAAGCACTGCACGTCAGATGAGTGGCTTGCGCGGAGAGCCGATAATACATTATATACGTCGGCCTGCAACCTTACGGTCGTATAAGAACAGGTCTGGACTCTCGCCTATCTACCAATGTATTTTGCTTGACCCCCTTGTTGTTTGGCTGTAGTTCGTCAAGTTACCGAGAATGTTGTACTATTTGGCGCTGTAATCCGGGCAGTCGGACACAAACTCCGCTTTTTTTTTTTTTTTTTTTTTTTTTTTTCATTATAAAGTAAATAAAGATTTCTGGAGCCATGATTTAAATTTGTGAGCGAAGGAAGTAATTCATAAATTGATAAACAAATACGTTTTAATAAATTATTTATTTTAGTGGGAGGGAAGTGGGTGGAGTTTGAGTTCGACCGCCCGGATTACGGCGCCAAAAATGTATAGCATTCTCGGTAACTTGGTGAACTGCAGCCAGACAACAAGGGGGTCAAGTTTCCAGGCGAGTGTCCAGACCTGTTCTTCTATTGCCGTGAGCCTAACTAGGTTCAGACTATTCGTCTCTCCTAGGTCACCCGGTTTCGATTCCCGGCGGGATATATCTCCGGATTTTCGTATGTGGGAATCGTGCCGGACGATGCCGCTGGCCGGCGGGTTTTCTCGTGAATCTTCCGTTTCCCCCGCCCCTTTATTTCGACGCTGCTCCATGCTCACCTCATGTCTCCCGTCACCAGCGGTAAAGACCACGATGTGGAATGCTGACCAAGTATTTTTCACTCACTCTCTCGGATGTTAAGGCTGTTAAAATGCCAAAAGTAAGTTACCGTGGCCGTCTGCTCAAGCAACCGAGTGACGTGCAGAGCTTCGGTCGTAACCAGATTATTCGCAAATTGCTCAACGCACATGAGCGATGTCTGCTTAGGAATAGCGTGTAAGGTACGTTACACATTCATATACCTATTTAAGGTTTACAACTACTCATTAAATCATATTTCCAAGTTGCCGAAAGCGGGGAAAATGAGTGTTTTTGCTGGGTTTTGTAGGTACGTAAATCTTGGCACAGAATCCTATAAAAGGCATACGCGTGTTATAATACGTCTTTATATTGTTCGGACTGCATTAAACAGAAAGATACCAACCCACAGTTAACTGGAACTGAGATATTTAAGAGTGCGTGGTAGATAAATAAACGCTAAAAACATGAATTGATTTCTACGCTTTTTTCGAAGCCAATATGGATAAAATACTCAATGACAATCATAGATAATGGTATTTGCCAACTTTATGAGCAAATATTTATCCAGAATTACTAATTCGTTACGCGTGATATCTTGCGCCACAGTTAAATGCACGAGGTTCCGGCGTCAGAGATTGTGCCTTAGAAGTTCGTAATCCTGGAAACAATTTTGTTTAAAACGTTTGCTAAACCTATTGTCTAGGATTGCTATTGTTTAATCTTCGCAAATTGGCTTCAAGAAACGTACATTTATAGATTAATACTTTTAACGTTTAATTATGTACCACGCCCTCTTAAGGTCAAATTTTCTGTGTGTATCTAAACCTTATATAAACTTTTTTTTTTTTTTCGGGATCTTATTTTTAGTCAAATATCGTGATTTAGTATTTCTTCTTTATCTGAGACGTATTTCGGACCTTATCCTTCTACGTGGCATGATTTTTAATTTGTGGGTTGGTTCCCTTCTGCTGAATGCCGTCCATTTGTGACAGAAAATGATGGGTCTCCATGGAAAGTCTCATACAGGCGCGTTGTCAGCAAGAAGACTGCACGCAAGTTCAGTTACTTGCGCCTAGAGACTAGGGAGACATATGGTGCACGCGTTGTCTCGTCCTTACCGCCTCGAACGGGCAATATACTGTACGTTCACGTGTGGAATGTCAAATAAAATGGGATAGAATCACAAAAGTAACTGGAATATAATTTTTGTTACTGTTTTTAACCCATTTTATGGATATTTTAACATGCAAATTTTACATAATTAAGTGATTAAATGCACTGCCTCAAGTATTTCTTGAAGTCATAGTAATATTGGGGCATACATAAGGTTTTGAAGGTAGAAGGATTTGTTTCACGGTAATTGATTTGATTTCAGATCATTTTTATGTTTATAATCTGGTTTTAACATGCAAGATCAGTGATAAGATAATCATGTTACTGTTAAGACTAAACACACACATTAGTATTATGTTGAAAGTAATGGATGTGGATAAATAATAAAAAGAAAATGAAAGATAACTGTTATCCAATAAAGCTTCTAATCTTGCAACACTCATCCTTCATAATGAAAATGTTTTTTCCTCTCAAATATTATTTACACTAGATAACCCACATAATTTCTCTCTCTTTCTTTCTCTTTCTTTCTCTCTCTCTTTCTTTCTCTCTCTCTCTCTTTCTTTCTTTCTTTCTTTCTCTCTTTCTTTCTCTCTTTCTTTCTCTCTTTTCTCTCTCTTTCTCTCTCTCTTTCTCTCTTTTCTCTCTCTTTCTCTCTCTATTTCTTTCTCTCTCTCTTTCTCTTTCTTTCTCTCTCTCTTTCTCCCTCTCTTTCTCTTTCTCTCTCTCTCTCTCTTTCTTTCTCTCTCTCTTTCTCTCTCTTTCTCTCTCTCTTTCTCTCTCTCTTTTTTTCTCTCTTTCTCTCTCTCTTTCTCTCTCTCTTTCTCTCTCTCTTTCTCTCTCTCTTTCTCTCTCTCTTTCTCTCTCTCTTTCTCTCTCTCTTTCTCTCTCTCTTTCTCTCTCTTTCTCTCTCTCTTTCTCTCTCTTTCTCTCTCTCTTTCTCTCTCTCTATTTCTCTCTCTTTTTCTCTCTCTCTTTCTCTCTCTCTCTATTTCTCTCTCGCTTTCTCTCTCTTTCTCTTTCTCTCTTTTTCTCTCTTTTTCTCTCTCTTTCTCTCTCTCTCTCTTTCTTACTTTCTCTTTCTTCTTAATGTAAAATGTGCCGCACATCTAGTGTGATTGTCCGCCACATGATAGCAACACTTAGGCTACAGAAAAAAAATTTATTCCATATGTAACTGGAAAACCTGTGAATGGATTTCAAATTTGAAAATGAAATTGTACATTGAAATATCATACAAATTTAGATATGTTGCATGTTATTCAAAATACAGTTGACACTTTTTTAATTTTTGTTTTCCAATTTTTTAATTTTTATTTATTTATTTTTTACAGTAAAGTCGTATACTCACTTGACCATATTCTTCAGTGTGCTACAATGGCTATTTGTGTTAGAACTGATCAAAAATATTTCTTAAAAATTGCATATTTTTAGTACTGGAACTTTCTGGTTTGACATTGACAAAAAGTGTCACTTTATCCATCAAATGTGCTGTTACATGCCATTGGACCATTTGAAAAAATATTTTTGCATGGCATTTTTTACAATTATTCAAAGCCCCTTGTGCAGTGCCTGCAAGTTTGTAAGACTGTACAAATTGTAATGTAGACATATGTCCTATTCCACAATGAATTACAAATTACAAGTTACATATTTTGAGTTACAAGTTACTAATTACTAGTTGTAATAATTTCTGTTTGACTGTGAAGTTGGCAACACTTACGTAAATGAAGACAAATGAAAGTTGAAATTACTAGAAACAAACACGTGAATAGTTTGGAGGAGTAAGTTTTCATGAAAAACAGAAAAAAAGATGAACAACGTAAACAATGCCTGACAAAAAATTCTTCTGTACTGTTTCAACTGTTGCGCATGCTATTTCGGTGTAATTATTTCTAAACTATTGCTATTACAGTTCTCACTCTACTACACAAATTAATACATGTAGCCTATAGTATAGTACAACAAGACTTCCGAAATTCCGTTTCTTTGTATGTGTGTGTTAAATATATAATACACACACACACACACTTGCTTTGCAAAATAGAAACTCTGTCTTTGCCATATAAACATTTTGTAGGTTTTTTTGTTGTTATTTTTTCAGCAACTCTAAATAAATACAAACTTCATACATCAGCAACCAACGTAACGTAACTTAATCTATCGATGCAAGTAAAACTCTCCATACCTCTCACACTACATCAACGTACAGTATGTGGATAAGGCTCATATTTTTCACTCGAATAATCAAACATGTTATTTATCATGTTTTTGACCATTAACACCATACAAACATCGAAACTCAAATGAACATAAAAATGTCAACACCAGTGAAAATTTCTACTAATTATACTCCCATTCTGCTACCTACTATTGTGGAACATGTACTAATAAATTTATTAATGATATAAATAACTATGGGTCTATTTCCATTTTGACAATAATATCACAAATTTGGTTGAAATTAATGAAGAAGAGGCTTATAATCTAGATAAATACAATTTATTGAATTCCTTCAAACGTAGTTTCAGTACAGGCAAAAGTACTGAATCTGCAATTGCAGAATTTACCATGCATATACATGAGGAATTAGATAGCAATAAAAGACCAGTTGGACTGTTTCTAGACTTGTCAAAAAGCATTTGATTCTGTAAACCATAGCATACTTCTGAATAAACTAGACACACTTGGAATGAGAGGTGTAGTGAACAGTATGTTTAAATCATACCTACATAGCAGGACACAATTAATTGAAATAACAACCACAAATAACCATAATTTTCAAGAAAGATGTTATTCAAGTCTCAAAAAATGTGCCAATATTGGTGCCCCACAAGGTCTTGGGTCCAATTTTATTTTTGATTTATGTAAATGATTTAGGGACATGTGTGCCTTATGGTAATGTAATATCCTATGCAGATGATACAAATTATTTAATAAGCAGCATTGATGATAACACACTGGAATTGAAATTAACGGAATTACTAACTCAAATTAATAAATGGTTTTCATCTAATCAGCTAACCTTAAATTTAAATAAAACTAATATGATTCAATTCTTTTTGAAGAAGAAACCAAATAAAGTGAATGCAAAAGTGCACAACACAGACATTAGATGAGTGAAAAAAACTAAATTTTTAGGAGTAATCATTGATAAAAAATTAAACTGGAAACATCATATACAAATAATATCAAATAAACTTAAGCTCAGCTTGTTACCTCCTTCGTATATTAGCCGGTAAATGCAGTTTACAATGTTGCATGAGTGCTTATTATGCATATGTACATTCAACAATTAACTGTAGCATTATCTTTTGGGGCATAAATAAGCAAAACCGTAGTAAGATTTTCAAGATTCAGAGGAGAGCAATCCGGATAATACGACACAAACACCCAATACACATTGTAAACTACTTTTCAGAGAAATGAGGATACTCCCCACCACTTGCATATACGTTTATAATTCTATATTGTTCATTAAAAAGAATTTACACTTGTCTAATTATCAGCTAAACACTCAAGTTCATCACCATAATACTAGAAAAAAGGGGGATATTCATATCCATCAGATTAATACAAATCAAGCCTCTCAATCTGTACATAACAATGGAGTCAAGTTTTATAATAACCTACCTCATCATTTAAAGGAAATCAGTAACTATAAAACCTTCTGTAAAGTACTACTTGAGTTCCTAATTGATAAATGTTACTATGAAGTTGATGTATTTTTCGAAATACTAAATTAATGTTATTATGAAGTTGATGAAATTTTTGGTAAGATTAATGTACTCATTAATTATGTTATG
The DNA here is from genome assembly GCA_003012365.1 of Medauroidea extradentata. Taxonomy (NCBI): domain Eukaryota; kingdom Metazoa; phylum Arthropoda; class Insecta; order Phasmatodea; family Phasmatidae; genus Medauroidea; species Medauroidea extradentata. The sequence continues at coordinate 26,471 of PNEQ01054755.1, forward strand.
TTCATATAGCCTTGTTTCATGTTTTTATGCATGTGTATGTTATGTATGTTAGATTTATGCATATTATAATGGTTAACCTTATGTTGTACTAGTTAATGGTCTCTGAAATGGTAAACTGTAGTCATTTGTGTTCATATTGTATAAGAGAGAAACTCATGTGTAAATCTGTATAAATTTGTACTGACAAGTCCCATAGCACTCGCTCTGAGGCTCAAAGTGGACAATAAATAAATTAATTAATTAATCAAACATTCTTGTGAGATTTATTTTACAACTTGTAGAATAACATATTTCTATAAAATATTGTGTAACTTAATTTTACAAGCTCAAGTCATTTTACTTTTTGATAATGCGTTAAGTTACTAGTTGTATGCATACCTTTTTTCGTCACATGCAGATATCAGCTTACCAATATAAAAATTTTGTTAATTTATTGTTACAAGCAGTAGAGACATGGCTTAATGTGTTGCTGGCCCAGAGTGGTGGTCTGCACAGAGTTAAGAGAAATCCTCAGCAGTGTACTATGCTTGTTGGCACCATGCATGTGGACCAGTTGCGTTGCTTCTGTGACGAAAAGCCCCAAAACAAATTTCTCTTGGAGACAACCTTCTCAATATATTTATTCAGTTATAACTTCATTGTGTATTTTCACAAATAACATAATTCAAAATTGCTAGTAAATCTTAAGGGTACTACCTATCTCTGAACAATGACCGGAGCAGTGATTGGGATTTACATAATCAGCTTAAATTCTGCGGAGCTAAGTCATTTTTAACGTCACTTTTAGACAAAACCTATTTTTGATAGTGAGAAGAGGAGACTATTGCTGCAGGAATAAAATTGTAGGAAAAAATTAGCGAGATGATTTTTTTGAGTTAATTTAGATAGCCAAATATTTTTGAGAGTATTGAAAATACAACCTAAGAGATTATTTAGCATTGTGGGCCGCATCGAGATGAACAAAAAAAGTTAGTTGTGTCATAGATGTAGGTTCGACAGATATCAACTGATACTGAGCCACGTTGAATGTAATTCAACAAGCAACTCCATATCCTTACTACCGCCAGAACTGCGAGGTAGACAGCCCCCTTAACGTAAGTACAGTTTCCTTTGGCGGAAGGTCGAGGCCTACCTGCTGACACCATTTTCTTCTTCTTAGTATGTGAGACTTGCAGTATCTTTCCAAATACCTGTGAGACTGCATGCCATTGGCCTTCAAATTAGCACCTTACGGGGCCTCCCTAGATAGGCTGTGTTTGTGTGTGAGGCAGGAGCGGTAAGGTTTTGCCGTTGACCAATGTGTGCAACGCAATATTGCCTCTCGCATAAGGCACTCAGCTGGCATGCAGTGCTTCACTATTATTTCTTTCCTAACAGACTTTAAGCAGTGACCATACTATTTTATTTGTGGGTGGAATTGTTTAAAGTATTAACGCATGTTTCTATAGTTGTGTTTTTTCGAATTCGGTTATTTTTCCGGATACAGCAGTCTTTAAAAGCCATTTTTGGCCATTTTGAGGGGCCGGAAGATGATGTTCCTAATAAAGATGCTGAATTTTTAAAACTGTAGTGACATAGCTTGAAGTATGTGTTCTTTTCGTAGATATACAATTATGTATAATGCACATTGAATAGTTTCATAAAAATTTAATCATAACTCACTGCAACACATTTGAAGCGCAGGTAGGGAGGCCCCTTAAATAATTACACCCTTACAACAGTATTCTAGTCTATCAGCACCCCATGGCGTGACATGCCCTTCATTCCTCTGTGTGTGTTAATTTACTAGACCTTGTTTAGGTAATTTTTTGATGTTTGAGGTTGTGTGGATGCTGCAGCTTCTGATATTAAGAATTAATTCCATAATGTGTGATGTTAATATCAGATCGCATCAGGGCGCTCTAATCATTGCCCTACACAGTGGTCAAACTTTTCATGTTTTATGGAAATATGAAGTGTCTTAACAATATTTTTGGACCAAACAAAAAATTGCTTTAGGGCTAAAGGAAAATTGAATCAAAATGTAATGAAATAAAAAGAAGCAGTGAAAAACTTCAAAAAATAGTTATCTTAAGAAACTAAATATTTTTGTATTCCATACAAAATAAAAATGTACAGTGTGAAATTGTGTTGTTCATTATTACTATTTTTCCAAACAATATTTGCAAAAAAGCAGTTTATGTCAACGCATAGGGGACATTCCATGTCAAATCAACTAAGTGAAAAAAAAAAGATGTCATAGAATTTAATTATTTTTTGTTTAATGGTAGTATTACGAAATTAAATGAAAATGCCCTAGTTACAATTTTTTTGGACTGTTAGTTTCTGAGTTATGAATTTTTTAAATTTTAAGAAAATGATTAATTTTGCTGCATTTGGAAATCTTGT